>LZPO01018283.1:6343-19214 GCA_001675575.1 Neotoma lepida | reverse complement strand
GCAGCCAATCATTGTGTCATTTTGGACATTTTTCATAAAAACTAAAAATAGAGTATCATATGATGCACCTATAGCAGTCCTGGGTAGATACACAAAGGAATCTAATTCCACATATTGAGAGGATACACTCCTGTTTGTTGTTGTACAATTCACAATAGCTGAAGAATGGAACCAGCCTAGCCTGTGTNTAACAGTAGATGAGTATATAAAGAAAATGTAGTTAATATGCACAGTGAAATTTCTTCATCATTAAAGAAATGAAATATTGAAATTNGAAAGAAAATGGAAGGATCTGGAGATCATTATCTTTAATGAAATAAGTCCAGTTTAGAAACATGAGTGGCACATGTTTTCTCTTATATGCAGAACCAATATTTAAGGGTGTGCACATGTGTGTGTGTGTGTGTGTGTGTGTGTGTGTGTGTTGATTTATGAGGAGGGGGGCGTGTGAGTAGCAAATGGACCTAACAGGAGAAGAAGGAGGGAGGGGAAGGGTAAAAGAGAAAGTAATAGAATACATATTGCATGAAAGCCAAAGGAAGGATAGCTTGGGAGCAGAAATGGAACCACCAAGAGTTATTACAAGGAATATGGTAGGAAGGAAGATATTTAAAGAGGAGGATGGATAAAAACAAAGTGTAATAGCATATATATATGTGTGTGTGTGTGTGTGTGTATACACGTCATGTATATAAACACATATATGACACATATATGAAAATGTTATAACGCAACCTGTTCATCTGTATGCTAACTTAAACATTATCTTAAAAAAGTAAATCCCAAATATTAATACAGTCAGCTCTAATAATAGCATAGCTGCTGATGTTTCCCCAGAAATGCTAGAATGAAATGGAACCTGGAGCCACATTGCTTCTGTTTCAATGCAGGTTCCTTTAAGAAAGATGGTTCCTAATAGCCGCACAGGAAGTGTTTGCTAAGAACTTTACAATATGGTGATTCCATTCTTGCCCCAAGGCAAGATCTCTCAGGAACGCTAAATGAAAGTGCTGCCATAGTGGAGAAGGAATTTTCAGCAACATTTGTTTTGTGACACTCATTTAAGCTGTAATGGGTTTGGGAAAAGGGACAGCCCCTAGCTAGAAATGGTCTGCCACCTACTGCATTTCTGCCAGTTTCAGAACAGCTGAGAGAGCCCAGTGAGAAAGATGATTTCTGGGTAGTGACATTGTCCTGAGTGTTACAGTCCACAGCAAAAGGTGTTTTAGCCCCCTTAACAATGACATTACTGTGTGGTACAAAGAGCTACCTGTGAAGGTTGTGAAGCCACACAACCACACATTGAGCTTTCATGGCAATAGCCTAGCAGGGATGCCTGCTGAATGCTGCAGATCTGGAACCCCACTCCAACTTAGATGATTATTCCCCTGATAGGAAATTGACTGTTGTGGAGTTGCCAGCTGAGCAATTCAGAAACAGAATGTTCCTTCAGAGTTTTTCCTCCTCATCCTTCTTTCTTCCGTTTTGGACTTGCTGTAAACTGAGATACCTCTCAATAGAATTTTTATAAAAGATCTGGAAAGTATAAAGTACTGTTTAGCAGTAGCACTATTCTGAAAACTAGCAGTTTATTCTTATTCCTACTTTTAAAATGAAGTTCAAAGAAATTACTCTCTGTCTTATTGAAAGAAAATATATAAATAATTTTTTAAGAAATTTCTTCTCGATATGTGCTAAAGTTTGTAAAATAGTTCTATAGAGTTTCCTTTTGAATATAAGTTTGTAAAAAGTTAAATATGTATAGTGATATTTATGCTACTTATAGTAAGTAAAAAGTGTAAATGTTGAATGTAAATTTGTAAAAAATGTAAATATGTACTAGAATTGTTTTTATTATTCCATCAATATCTGTCTTGTCTGGACAAATTAGGTAACATTAATTTTTAAAGGATAAACCAAATCAATCACATTAAAAGCACCCTGAATTCTTTATTACTCTTTTACCTTCAGATATATTTGAACACATTCTATGACAGCACAAAGTATAATTTTATGGTCTCAGTGGCCCCTGGAAAACTTAAGTGAAGGTGTCATAACTAGGGCAGCTTTTCTGTCTTCTTCCTAGAAGTTTCCATTTCTTTTGTTTTTATTTAGAAAGGGGTAGACTTCCCACAGTTGAGTTAGTTTATACAGAAATTCTACTAATGTGGTAGGAACACATGTATATATGAGCTACTTAAACAGCTAAAAATGTTTTTACAATTAGTATGGGTTTTTGTTTACTTGAGTGGATACTTTGAAGTGATTTGAAATGACTGCTTTCTCCTGGGAATAAAAAATAGTCTCTTGAAAATTTTATTGAGCATCTATTAGGTGAGAATTTTGATTTAGAAAAAGGCTTGGTGCAGCTAAGACTGCTGTAGTCACTTTAGACCCATTCCAAAAAGGATATTCCATCTTTATTACCCTCTTCTCCTTTACTGGGAGGTGTGGCAGCAATGGAGATTGCTGTGGATGTTTGCAAGTTCTTAGTAGGGACCTGGGTAAGAGATGAAGCTTTTTACCCCAGAGGCTGGTAGCCAAAGATGGGCAACTTTCTTCTTGATAGCTTCTAACCTATGGGTAAGGAAGATTATTCAAGAGGATGACTTAAGATAGGCACAGTGTATCTGAGGGTCCTGGGGGCCCTTTATTATATCAAGAAGGAGGAGTTGTGGGGGCCCACAAATGTTTCCCAGTGAGATCTGAGCTTGCTTTACCCAGCAGGGTTGCATTAGAGAATGGCTTGACCAGGTGCATAGTACCAGGTGATTGGAAGGATCTGCACTTGGCTATGCTAGAGGGAGGTCTTTTGCTCCTCCTCTTCGCATTCCTATAAAAAGCCCCTTCGAAGAGAGAGAGGGGATGGTGGATATTGATCCAGGCCCTCCTGAGACTATCCTGTGTTTCTATCTGTTTCTCTCCCCTCTTTCTATATAAATACTTCTCCCTCCTCCCTCTTCAAGAGTATCCTGGGGAAAAAGTGGGAGGATGCCTCCCACAGAGCAATGGGTAGGCCTCCCACAGGGTTATTTCTTACTTTTCTACTAATATCCTACTTAGAGTAGAAGAGCCTTAGAAGCACTTTTATTTCCAGAGTTTGTATGTCTTGGGTTGGAAACAGTTTCTTACATTCTGCTTGGAGATGAAATAGGTCTTTCTGTAATTGTGCCCCCTATTCTCTTAATGAGCATATAAATGAACCAATCAATGGAGTCAATATTATCCCCAAAAGTCTCCTTGGTGAGATCCACAAACTCATTGGTTTGTATTTCATTTTCCTTAAAATTTCCTCTTTACCATAGGCAGCAATATTTCTACTCATCATACAGGCCACCTTTCAGCAGTCTCCAGTAGTAATTTCCACACTTCTCTGACACACTTTTCACTCTCTCCAATGAGAGTTTCCTGACCATCCTCTGAATTTTGCTTTCATCTGGTACAAACATTAAAGCCATGCTTTCTCTATATTTTATTGTAAGACAACTAATCTATTCTCTTAGTTAATTACTGATAGCTAACATCCTTCTTGATATCCTGTTTCTTATGAATAAAAACTGATTTTCTAATTTGTAATTTGGTGGATGGCTAGTGNTTCTTATTCTTTATATGGTACAGACTAGGTCTATAAATGGAGGTTTATTGAGGTGAAGATTTGTCAAACTGATACCGAAGGGTATTCATTCAAATATGAGGGGTCACAGTGTTAGGTGTCTGCTAGATGTCTCCTGGAGAGTCTCAGTTCTTACCCATAATCTCTCATCATCATCAGCAGCANCAGCAACAGCATTATTGTCATCATCATCACTCAGTCGTCTAGTTCAAATTTAGTTACATAGTTTCTGTGTTCCAAACAATAAACCTCTTAAGAGATAGACACAGACTAGAATAGAATCCCTTCTATTACACTTTATTGGCAAAGGGAAACTCACAAGTTTAAGCCAGGTTTAAATCTAGGGAATTAGACACTTTGATATAAGGACTATCATAAAGGTTTAGAAATACAAGGAATTTCTGGACCCAACTTTGCTGATAATCTATTGTGTTGTATTATCCTTCAACTTTCTAAATCTTTCTGACAAAATTATTAATTCCCAACCCTTTATTTCTCTTTATTTTGATGTTTTCTCTATAGCACAGCTACAGGAATTAAATGTGTGACATTTGGAAATGAATGGGAAGTAAACTAAGAAAGGATGATCCTGGGTAAGTGCTCATACTGAATGCGAGTAGACTATCTGGAACCCCCAGTAATAAGATGCAATGTTTTTCTTCCCCACACACTTAGGATGGATCTCAAAGAAATGTTTAGAAGCATTACATTTCTTTTCTCCCATAGAATTCTTAATATTTAGANCTATAGAATAAATATCTGTGATTCCATGGAAAAGCGGATTTCATTGGTAAGGCGCTCATCAGAGTTCTTGATGAGATTCCTGTGAGTTCGAGGCCAGCCTGGGCTACCGAGTGAGTTCCAGGAAAGGCACCAAAGCTACACAGAGAAATCCTGTCTCAACAAAACCAAAAAAAAAAAGTTCTGGTTTAGTTCAATGAATGTGGAGAATCAGAGGTTCATACAGTTTGAGTCACTTGCTAATGGCAAGNAGGAGCAGAAATTTGAGTCTGCCTCTGGGTTAGTAACCAAAAGAAAGCTCCATTACTCTCCTTGTGGCTGAGGTGTGGACACATACTACATAAACATGATTTTTCATGCTACTTTAAGTTTCTTGATTCTTCTTTTATTCAATCTCAACCACTCCACTCCATTCTGTAGCATTCCACAATTGTGGTGTAATATAAAAGGAGGTTCCTGTAAAATAACACCCAGTAAGCATTAGTGGGCATCACATTAGAATCTCATTAACAACTTTCCCCATCTTCAGAAACTTCATCACATGACTAATAAACAATATTAGTATTCTATCATTACCACAGATCTCATAAGACCACTTGGTTTCTGTTTTCTAAGGCTAATTTTTATATCTTGCGGAACACAACCCTCCAAATACTTTATGGAAATCTTCATTTTACCAAAACCACCCTCTAGATTCTATGTTCTTTCTCCACGAAAATGCACACATTTGAGCGCCTACGTGTGTTTTTCAGACAACCTAAGTTCTTTGGACACATACTCCTTAACCNNCTNGGAGTTCTGGTCCTGTATAAAAATGTTCCACCCTTTCATGTTTTCCAGACAGTGTCTAGTCAGAGTGGAAACTAGTACAGAATTGGGTATTTGGCAAAGGAAATTACATGAGGACCTCTTAGAGCTAAGAGGTGATGTCACATATTAAGATGAAGACTGTGTTGTCCGATGTCTTTATGGATAGAAACTAGTGAAGTGGCATAGAGAGAGGATTAGCCTGGGAGTCAGGACATCTGATTCCAGTCCTGGTATAGTTGTTATCTGGATATATGTTTGACTCTGAGTATACCACTTTACCACACTTTGTTAAAATTTCTCACTAAGGTAGATCTAAAAATGTAAAAAGTTACAGTACTCAAATCAAATGAGATTTCTTTACTTGATGAGAGATATGTGGTCACCAAGGTAACCAAAATGTAACCATGATTGGTCATTGAAAAGAAATAATTTTATGCTAGGACTAGATGGCCAATAATAGAACTGTTCTGTAGAAGAAATAGAAGTACTTAATTTTGCTAGATAGGCTCATTCTTTCAGACATTATCATAGATTTTATAGTTATTATTTTTTAATTATGTGTATGTGTTGGGGGAGTTCACTCTTATTAGTACAGGTATTCATGTATGCCAGAAGTATTGGACACCCTGAAGCTAGAGTTACAAGCAGTTGTGGATTGCCCAANATGGATGCTGGGAAACAAATTCCTATCATCAACAAAATCAGTAAGTATATGTTGTTAGCTGCTCAGTGATGTCTCTAGTATCCTTATTTTACATGTTTGAAAGATCCCTGACTTCTGAATACACAGTGGAAGGATGGGGTCCAGTTAGGAGGCCATACAAATCCATCTAGGTAAGAAGAGAAGNTAGCTTGGGGTATGTTGATGGAATTTTGTATTCTGACAATGTAAGAATCATGCATGTGTTGATTGTTGACAGCNATGAAAATATACATTGAGAACTGACACTAGGATTCAAGCTTTAGCATTTGAAGTGGTTTCTTTTCTCCATATTCAGTGGGAGGCAGAGCTTGGGAATAGAGTATGTTTCATGTGCGATGGGGGGGGGCAGGTAGCACCTTATTCTAAACATGTGCATTATGCAACTTCTAAGCATAAAAATCAAAGAGATTAAGCACATAAATTTGCCTCCCAGAGAGGAACTTTGGAGTGGATATAAGGATGGAGAATGACAAGTGTTTCAGTTNAGCGGCGGTGAGAACAAATNACACCGTACAACAAACTCACNTTGGAGGTTTATTGGAAGGNGGAGGTGGGGGAGAAGGGATATAAAGGCCTGCCTCTGAAAGAGAAATGGTGGGAAAAGAGGGGAAGAATGGTGGAGCTTGCTTTAAAGGGGGCTTAGCTCATGCACACAGAGACTACCCAGTCACTAGCACATATGCACAAATAGGTAGTAATGTAGTGGCTGTAGGACCCTGGCCTGGCCAGGTGATGCCTGAAATGCTAGCAAGCACGTGTGAGTAGGCAGTGGTTGTGTTTGGTGACTTACCCTGCTAGGTTCCCAAGGACAAGCTATTGTAATGCCTGAATGCTAACATCCCTCCCTCTTGTTTATTATAAAAAAAAAGTGAGGAGTTAGGGGTGGCAAGTGGGGCAGGAAATGAGGGCACAGAGTTCTGAGACTGCTTCCTGTTGACCTGGGAGGTATAGGTCATCTTTGGGGGACTTGAGAAAGCTGNGAATGGGAAGCTTCAGAGAGGGCATTGTTGGAACTCATTCATGAAGATGCCTAGGGTTCACAGACTGAGATGCAGAGAGTGAATATCAAAGCAGAGGAGACTATGAGAAATACAGAAAACAGAGTCAGACCTAGTATCTGTGATCCCTCAGNGTCTANGCTAAGACCATTGCACATCANCATTCGTAATAGCAATACTATCTTCTCTCTANAGACATCCACTAGCCATTGCACATCCCTAGACATTAGGATTCCAAACAACAAGCATTCAGCTAAGGTAGTTTGAGGATGAAAATCAAACATACAGTTGCTTCTTTCCATCCCATACTAGAGAAAACATTCAAATTCTCCTCTTTCCCCATGAATAACATTGAATAAATTAGTATTTGTCTTTTTCCATGTCTGGCAACCTCATCCAGCATAATTCAGTTCAGACTTCAGTGTCACAACCCAAGAGACAAGGATAGATTATAAGTAATTTAGAAGTTCCTTGTCATGTTTAATTTGTCTTTGGCTGGAGATATTGAGTCGATTTTTAAACTTTTTATTTTAAGTCAGTTCCAAAAATAAGGCATGATGTCTTTTTTTGGACATTGTCCAAAAGAAGCATACTTATAGCTTCATGGAACCCCATGATTCATGTTGCTTTAGAGTTTATCATCTCACNATGCCTTTGAATTCCTCTATAAACAGTTTCCACTATATGGATCTATCTTTGTATCCATCTTTCCACTGTCTAATTTGATATCTTTATTTTAGATAAAATATGTTACTTTCTATAACTCTTATATCAACTTAGTGGCTTAGTGGCCTAAGTCAATGAAAATTTATTATTTGAATTAAGAGACAAATGAGCAGTTGGTATAGANCTGAATAGGTTAAAATTAAGTTGTTAGAAGACTGTGTTTCAATTTGGAGATTCCAGGGAAGAACTCAACTTGATTCCATGTGGCTATAATTTGGATGTGGTTTGTCCCTTAGATGATTATGTATTTGTGGTTTGGTCCTGTGGGTAGAGGTCAGGTTGTAGACGAATATTCAGGAGGTAGAGACTAGTGGGGATGCCTTGGGTCACCTAAGGTCCTCAGTGAGGTTTGTAGAACTCCAGTCTCTTACTCCCTGTCCATTCACTTCATCTCTCTTACTTCCATTTTTGGTCCTCATCAGAACTGAGCATATGCCANTATTGTGCCTTGAATCTTGAGAACTGTGAGCAAAANGTCCTCATTTTCCTTANAAAATTACCCTGATCTCAGTATTTTGTTATNCTAAAAAGAAAGTAGTACACATGTGACTGAGTACCCAATTATTCTTTTACTTGTTAGGAAGTGNGGCCACTCAGCATCNAGAGCTAAAACTCAAGATTATGTTATCAAATTNTTCCATATCACATCTCCCCTGCTTCTCCCTCTGTCTCAATTCTGATCTGGCCCACATTTCCTTCCACTTTTATCTGTGATTAGATCATGTTCANCAGGTAGTCCAGGTAATCTTTCCTCCTCACTAACTTTAACNATATTGANAATGATAATGCCCTCTTACCATTCAGTTATCTATTCATGGCTTCTGCTGGCATGAGGATTCNTGGAGGCTATTACTNTGTNTGGGACACTTGAAGAGGAACAGCNTGCTTCTACCCATGATAACACACCATGATTCCAGAAGCAAGACTTCTTTCCACACGGAAAACTAGCNGAACCCTAGTAAAAAGGTGGATAGTTCATATATGACAGCAACTAGCTTGTAACTGCAGAATGGCATATCATGAGTAAGAAAATCTCTGAGATACTGTTATGTAGATGTAGAGGCTTNTTCTCAATCNTAGCTATGTGACACTGACCAAATTGTTTTGACTCTCTGAAACATCATTNTCTCAAATATGAAGTCAAAAGTGCTGGGTCCACTTTTCAGTGAGAATTTAAAACGTTGGAGAAACATAGAGCATGCATAGTGTGTATCTGTATAAAAAGCCCATGAAAGGGTGTCATATGCCTCTGTACAGTGCCCAGATGAGTAAACAGGCACTAGACATGGAGAGGAGGACAACTGGCTGAAAGGTATGCAGTGGGATTGTGTCAAACCCCAGGCCAGATTACACAATGCTAAGAGAATTTATTTACAAGAACAAAATTCCATACCTGCATTTGACAGCATTCCATAAGTGGCTTGGGGATCCTGTGGCTTGATTCTCTTCTACCCAGGCATCCCACAGGAATTAGCAACTAAAAGACAGGCATAAAGGCCTCCTCTGATGTGATGGCTTTGGTCTTCCTCTGGCATCTTTAGTTCCCACATTCTTCTTGAACCTCTGACCTTACAACTAAATCAATGCCTGCTCACTTACTGCTAAACACTTCCTGGACACTGAACTGCTTTGCATTAACTTAGCAAAAATAGAGCCATCCAGCATCAATTGATGAGAAATAACTNTTCAGTTCATAACAACCCCAAATCACCAATTTCCTGCTACAGTGATGCTTAACGCTGGGGGCCAACTTGGATCATTATCCATTATCACTGTGCTGGCCTCTTCCTATCTACAACCAAACTGTGTACCTCAGAGAAAATGGATAGAAATTATAATGGTACATAATTAGGTATAAAGATTAAAATCCACANCATCTTCCTGTGAAAGTGAAATCTTATTACTACCTGAAGACAAAAAGTAAAGTGTCTTTTTTTAAGTTTTTAACTACAACAGGACAAGTAAGAGTTAAATCATTTTTATTTTATGTATATGGGTACTTTGGCTTACAGGAATGCTTGTGCAACTATATGGATACCTGGTACTTGTGGANGCCAGAAGAGGGCATTGGATCCCCTGGAACTGGAGTTGTAGATGGTTGTGAGCCGCCACGTAGGTGCTGGGAACCTGATTTCAGTCCTCTAGAAGAGCAGCTCATGTTCTTAAGGACNGTTAGGAGCATCTCTCCAACCCCTAACAGACACTTTTGTAGAAACCATATTTGTAANCGAGTTATTTAATGCACTTATCTGAAAGTATTTCTCCTTCCCCACTGTTCTTAATAGGATGTTGTAGATAAAGAAATGAAAATGTTTTACAAACAAGAGTTCTTTAAAGAGCAAACTAGGTGTTAGGTTTCTAAAAGACTAAGGTTAAATACCATATGATATTACTCTACTACTCCTGGGTGTTTAGCCAAAGGAATCAAAGTAAAACAAAAACAAAAACAAACAAACAAACAATCCCCTCCCCCCAAAGAAGATAGATACCTATAAACCTATGTTTGTAATGAGACAATTCTCAATAGCCAAGCTATGGAATCACCACAGANGCCTGAACAAAGAAAGATTGGTCCTCTAGCGTCCACCCTGCCCTTGGCACACAACCACCACTCACCAAACAACATCTTATTTATTTATTTTGCAGCCTGACTACAGTTTCCCTTCCCTTCTCTCCTCCTAGTCCCTATCCCCACCTCCCCTATGCACCCCCCATCCACTCCCATGGATATCAACAAAACATGGCACATCTAGTCGCAGTAAGACAAAGCACCTCTTCTCATATTAAGGCTGAACAAGGCAACANAGTATGAAGAATAGGGTCCCAAAAGCTAGCAAAAGAGTCAGAGACAAGCCCTGTTCCCACTACTAGGAGTCCCACAAGAAAGTCAAGCTACACAACTGTAACATATGTAGAGGGCCTAGGTCTGGAGAGATGACTCAGCCATTAAAGGCTAGGTTCACAGTGTCTTTTGAAGTACAAATCACTCCAACTCACTCTTGGCCCTAGTACAGCACCATCTACCAGGTGTTTGGGGAACTTGGACATTGATATCAGAAAGGTCTGAATTTAAATTCTACCACATTATGCAGGCTGTGTGACCTGGGGAAAATCATTTTGTCTCCCTCTCCTTTTTTCTGATATTTTAAATAATATAGAGTGGTGATAATGTTTGAGGGAACGATTGGCATATTAAGAACCAAGGCTGTGAAGTCAGATAACAGTTCTGGCCCCTCTTAANAGGTGTAGCTTTGAGAAGGTTCATTGATCTCATTGGGATAAATAAGGACTATGGTCATAATACTTTGTGGGCTATCATGGAAATTGGATCAGGGAAGGTATTGTATGCATCTGAGTAGTACAGGACTCTTAAGAAGAGTTCAGTGAATGCCAGTTCTATGGAGTGCTAGATAGATGCCTCATGATCCAATGGGAATAAAATGAGCAAAGGGAAAAAAAGAAAGGGAAACTTGGGCAAACTGTACTCATGTAATCCATCATAACTGCAACATCACATGTGTCCCTTCCTCCAATGTGTTTGTTCTCTGAGACCAGTGAAATTCCACGGTCAGAGGAGAAGCAGGATGGCAAAGCAGATTAGGATAATTGTTTTCTTTGGAAGCTGAAGAATCAAAATTTGCCTCTGGCACCTCTATTACAGCAACTTCAAACTCAGTTCCCAAATCCCACTGAACTAGTGAATAAAACTTAAAAGCCACAAGAGAAGAAAAGGGAGAATGGAGGCTAGGAGCCAAAAGGCTTGAGGCTTCAGTTGGATCCTTTCCTGTCACCGCCCCACTCTGTCTTCACCCCATGCTGCTGCAAGCTTACTGTACCTTTTGAGCAAAATAGTTTTTCTCTCTGTGGTTTGCTGCAGGAGGCCTTTCAGTTTGGGTAAGTGTGAAGGTAGGGTACACATGTCAATTTACTGAGAGGAAAACTGTGGAGGAATAAGTACTAGTCTTCAAATGCAAAGGAAACAGAACTTGACAAAATCACATGCCACATCACTGCAACGGTCTGTGTAACTTGTGTGTTTTTCTGTCAGCTGGGGAGGTATTAGAGCTCCAGAATAAAGCCCACAAGAGGTCAGACCTAGGACCATAGAGGCCCTCCCAATAACCCTACAGTTAATCTGTTGACTTCTCAGCCTCAGCATGTATAAAGTGAATAGGAGTANGATGCTTGAAACATAGAGCATCATTATGCTTAATGAATTAGCTTGCTTGTCTTTTTTCTCCTCTTCAGTCTGTTTTTTTCTTCTCTTTAAACTCTTTTCTCCTTCTGTTATTTAAATCCTCATTCTATTCTATTCTATCCTATCCTATCCTATCCTATCCTATCCTATCCTATCCTATCCTATCCTATCCTATCCTATTCTATTCTATTCTATTCTATTCTATTCTATTTTGAGACAAGGTTTTACTATGTGCCCAGGATGGCCTGGAACTCACACTTCTCCTGCCTACCTCTCCACAGTGCTATAATCTCAAGCCTCTCTTCCTGTCCTATTTCATTCCCCATCACTGTTACCCAGGTACACATATGTAGTCATTTTGGCCTCCACTAAAGCCTATAGCATATAGCTATTCAATGGGTACTTGTATAATAAGAAAGCAGTAAGTTCCTCAACAATCCTTCTTTTCTATAATAGAAAACACTATTGTATTTGTGATCTTACTAGCTAGAGTAGCACAAACATTTCTAATAAAAATAGGGGAATCATAAAACCCTATAATTTTGAAATACACATACACACAAAACAAGCACATGATGGTTACAAGAGAGCAGGGCAGGCATAGGCCTTTGAGGGGTAAGGACAGGGAGATCTACATTGATATTTAATCTATATCACTATTTTTCCAACACAACACCCCAGTGTTTGCAAATGAGTCTTCTTACTACACCATCCTTCATTCTTCTCTTAATATTTTCAAAATTGATTAACAACACACACAAGATATCAGGCAGGTAGGAAGCTAGGCCCTGAGGATACAAGTGTAATTATTTCTGTTTTGTAGAGCAAATGTACAGCCTAGCAAGGGAGATGGCTGATCATTAGGAACATTTGTATCCAACTCTGCCTTATCTGCATGCATGACTATATATCCAGTTCTTAATGACAATAAAGTCTTCAAAGGAGGGCTGCAAGGTACTATGAGGGAGAGAAGACAAAAATAGATGCCACTGAGCTGGAGTAGAGACTGGAAATCATTTTTGAGGAAAATACTTTTTCAAAAATATTTATTTAGTTTTATTTTGTATCTATGAATGTTTTGA
>LZPO01018281.1:23888-35841 GCA_001675575.1 Neotoma lepida | reverse complement strand
AGAACAAATCATTTGTGAAAGCATACATTTGCCAATATAATTTGGAAATGTCAAGCTTGGTTTGGCTTGGTCGTGGTATGCGACGTATTTTCTTTTCCCCTTATTCACTGGCACTCTCCTCCTTCACGTCCCCTGAATCCAAGCTCCTGCAGATATTTGAAAGGCGAAAGTTATTTTCCTCCAGGAATGATGATGTCGCAGGTCATTCCACCCTAAAGTTTTTCATTGCTGTCCCCTGAAATGTCACATGTCACAGAGTCTTTGGTTTAGGTTCTGAAGCTAGGGAGCTGGGAGAGGGGAGGTAACACAGGAAAGAAGGGAGTTTTCCCAGATCGGACTCATCCAGTGACACTTAAGTCCTTGGGATGGCCCTGGCTGGAAGGTTTGATGACTGCCATTTGCTCATAGATGCTCTCCAGGGGAACAGCAGCAGCTAGTCTCTAAATCCTGCAGCTAGACTTTTGGCAGACTCAGGGCCACACTGTTGCGTAGTAAACTTTGAAGAAGTGTTTAGGCTGTAAAAGTACAGCATGGTTGGAGGCTGAGTAACGCTGAGAGACTTACATTGGAGAGGCCAGGATCCTGACTGACTTGGGATATTTCTCAAACAACATCCCAAACTCCAAACACAGACAGTCAGATGCTCAGCAAAGCCAACTCTGCCTCCCAGCCTTTACACCCAGCCTTAGCCTGCAGGGGGCATTGCGTTTCATAGAACCAGATTGCCCTCACCTCACAAAAAGTCCTTTCCAATGTTACCCAGGACTGCAACTTGAAGAGAGCATGCATTCGATTATATAGCACCAGATTCCAGGCCAGTTCTTTCAGGTCTCAAACAGATTAAATCAAAACCCGTGGCTAACTTTGGAGATGAAGAGGTGGTGCCCAGTCTCCTGACCCCCTCTCTAGTTTATTAAGAGAACATCAGAGTGCCCCATGGGGCAACTGGCACAAAGTAATCTAAGTATATTTTTATAAGTGGTATCAGATGTCAGTGGTGCATTCAAATTCTTCCTCGGGTTCAAGGCCTGAATTCAATTCCAGAGAATCAGAATGAGTGAGTGGAGGTGGTGCTTGCCATCCAAATGCTGAGAATAGGTCTTGAAAGTCCTTTCAGAGATATGGTCACAGGTCCTCAAGGTGCTCTGTATTGCCTGGCACTCACTGCCTCTGAACCATTTGTAGATTTTCATCTACTGAAGTTATTCTTACTGGCCTATTTCATTCCTCTCAGCTCTCCACAGATAACCCTTGGCAGGCAAGTGGTCTGCCTTTAATCCCCTATGCATATTACTTCTTGATTGACATGTTTCCTTGTACTTACGGGAAACATGCGTGTGTATTTTGGTGTGAGCATTTTGTAGGTTGGGTATACTATGAGTTTGCTTTATTTCAAGGTGTCATGTTGAAAAAGCTTGCATTTTAGGTTTCTGGAAACTGTAATAAACAGGGTTTATCACTGTGCAACAGCCAGCCACTGTTGGAGGGACTTACCTACAGCCAGTACCACTACATGGCTCCAAATTTAAAAATCTTATCTCAAAGCTGGAGATCTGTAAAAGCCAGTCAAATGGGGAGCATGTTCTTTGTGCTCATGGCTTCTTCCCAAATTGCTCCTAGATTCTTCTTAAAGACAGACAGTTTATAGGTTTTTGATTTTTGCTTCTTTGAGAGGGAGTCCTGGAGGCTGAGTTGGTGAGACAGCTGCTTGTTATAAGTTACTGATGCTGCTTGCCTGGGTGTCTCCGTCAAGTGGTTACCTCTATCATGTCTCTGCTGTCTGAGATGATTTTCAGCCTCTTTGGTCCTCAAAATACAATCATACAGACATAATAATTTCTGGTTCTGATGTGTTTCCATGCCCAGATACAAAAGGCATGGACATGGCACTGGGAATGGTATTGGGTGGGAAATTGCCAACAAGCCCACTTTTCAGCAGATCTTAAGCCCTACTCTCTGTTTTCAGATATCGTCAGTCCTACAGACTCACTTATTTTTTCCCTCACTGATTTTCAATACAAACATTTTGAGAGGATCCAGAGCACAGGAAATACTTCAAGGAAGCATTCCATGAACTTCCCAACAGGACCAGGCCATCCATCAGTTGTATAAACACCTAGACACAGAAGAGGTCCAGGAGCAAAGAATAGCGTCCTTTCTTAACTGATTTTTATCAGTTCCCATTGGAAAGCTCAGAGGATCTGGGAATGTGGCCCAACTTTCCCGAGCCCAGACATTCACCCCCTGACTGACCGTCTGTTCAGTGAATGCAGTGAGGGGTCAGGAGCTTGGGGAACCTTCCATCAGACCAAATTATTATTGTCATCGTTATCTACTTGCTGACAACAACAACAACAAAAACACTGCTTCTCTTTTCTGATTTGAAATTTAGTTCTTTGACCCAAATCCAGTCTAGACAAATGGACCTGTTGCCCTGGGCAGGGCTGAGCTGGGTAATTTCTCATTCAGTCACAAGAATTGTGGCCACTTCATCTGCTCCCTTGAATGTTAAAACTGCTGTGTTGCACTCAAGTTCTTTCTTGGGGGCTTCTGCCATTGAACATATAATAGGATCAAAAGGGACACAAAGACTTAAATCGTCAATTGTTTAAAAATGTAAATATGAATTCCTCCTTTTTCATGTTCTCCTCTGCAAAGTTGACTTTTTTTTTTCCTTGTAGAGACTCACAAGAGTTACAGGTTTTTAAAGAGGCTGTTTGAGGCAAGGTCTTTTCAGACAAGTAGAGAAGACTTCCTTTCAGTAGAAAAAGCTAAGTCTTATTTTTTGTTTGTTTGTTTGTTTTTGTTTTCAAATCGAGATATTACTTCAGCTTTGATACTCCAGAATCTGCCTGGGTTTTCCAATATATTTAATGATTGCTTCCAATGGTCTTTAGAAAGACCAGACCTAACTAGGTAAGGTGTTACAGTTGTGTTATAATTAATACGTAAGTTCACCGAGGAGAGGAAGGATCGTGATTAAAACAAGACTGTCAAAACAAAGGAGGCCAACACATCCTTAGGGGTGGGGACATTGTGAGGACAGAGTGGAACTCGATCCTAACAATGCCTAGCAGATAAGTTCTAGCAAATTCTATGATTGTATATGAAGCACCTTTCATAAGAAGCTTCAGAAAGGTTCCAATCGAATCATTTCTGGGAGGTCACACCTTTTCCACTTTTATCCCCGCATCTGGGTTTTGTTCTCAAGACTGGGTGGGACCCCTCTTTGTCTCTTCACTCTCAGTCAGCCAATGACTGTGCCCTGGACAAAATGAGGAAGCGTAGAAAGAAAACCCTCGCCCGGCCTTACTTTTGGTTTCCTGTTAAACTTCTGGCTGACGAAGAGGTTGACCTTTGCTGGTGCTGTGACAACATAGAGTGACTTTAAAGGGGGATTCCTCTTGGTTCATGGTTTGAGAGAATACAGTCCACTGTATTGGAGAAGATGTGTTGGCACAGCTGGCTCCACGGTAGCGGCACATGTTGCTAGGATTCTCCACCTTTCATATCTCATAGGGACAGTAAGCAGAGAGAGGATGAGAGGTGGGGTCCAGGCTGCCTACTCAATGGCCTGCTTCCTCTAGCTAGGCCCCACCTCTCACAATGGATCCACTAGCTGGGGACTAAGCACCCAAGCACATATACCTATGGGGGGAATTTCATATCTAAACCATGAACAAAGTTTTCCATTGAAATGTTGCTTGAGGGATTTAGGGGGAGGAAAGAGTCTATTGTTCCCCAGAATTGCCTTGCGCTTGCCCTGCTGCATCATGCCTGGTGTATCTTTCCTGACACTGAGTGGATTGCTCCAGATTGATGTCTCCATTGTTATGGCAGTTTTGCTTGTCCCCTGAGAAGCGACAGTGACAAACCAGCTATCACAGCAGCTGGAGACCATTAGACCTGGCTCATCAGGCAGACTGAAAACCTGGGCAGTTGGACACTTTGCCAGGCAGAACTCAATTGACAACAGGAACAACAAACCAGGGTGAGGAGGTGATAGCAGCCTGCTTGTCCAGCACCTATTCTCTCTGGGTGGCACTACATTGAGTTTTATATGAATTATCCTCATCATTTATTTCCCATGGCCGGTTTTATTCCCATTTTATAGATAAAGAGAGGGGAGGCCAGAGAGTTGAAATGATTTGGCCAGGGTCAGGTAGCAAAAAATAGACCAAGCTAGAGTTTGACCTGGGAGGTTTGGTACAAGCCTCAGTTCTTACCCGATTCACTGATCTGTGGGAATGTGAGACAAGGAAGGGTGTGGTGGACATGTTGGTGCTGATGCTACAAACAGATAAGATGAGAACGACGGTCACCTTTTGCTCAGACAGCTCTCTACCCCCTTGCTGGTATGAGGGATTGAATTTAGGGCCTCACACACACACACATTAGGTAAATGTTCTGTTGCTAAGATGCATCCTCAGACTTTATTCATTCATTCGTTCATTCATTCGTTCGTTTGTTTGTTCGTTTGTTTGTTCAGTGTGAAACTTATGTATCCCAGGCTGATGTCAAACTTACTGTAGCCTTGAACTCCTGGTCTTCCTGTTGCACTTCATCTGCTCTGGGATTACAGGCTTATCCCACTACATCCATTTTATATGGTGCTGGAGATCAAGCCCAGGGACTTAATGCACGCTACACAAGTACTTTACCAACTGGTCTACATCCCCAGACACTACTTATGTTTTTTTATTTTGGGCCATGGTCTCATCCAGTTGTCTAGGCTGACTCTGAACTCCCTCTGTAGTCCAGGCTAGCCTGAGGTTTGTGAGCCTCCTGCTTCTGCTTTTTGAGTACCTGTGGTATCAGTCTGTACTTCCATCCTGGGCTGGCTCTCACATTTCCTATTGCAGCAACGTGGTTGGCTGTGTTAACCCAGGACTCCTTAAGGTTTGTTGACTCAGGTCTTTGAGAGAAATAAACTACTCGGTCACATGATGGCTGGAATTCCCAAGTGTTCTTTGAGATGCTTTTCCAGTGGAGCACATGGTATTTATCTGACCTGGAAGCTTTACGTCAAACTCAGTTACCTGGATAGTCTGCCTGAGTTCAGGTAAGACATGGGGAGGAAGAGAGCTGGAAAGATCCAGAGCTTGTGCTTCAAAGAGAAAACCCCTTCTCCTCAGAGGCCCTACCTTCCCACCAAGACCACCCTAAAGTTTGCACTTTTTGCACCTCTTATAGCAAAGCACAAAGCACTATACCTTCTCCTCCATGAAGAGAACTTGGAGTGGTCGGTCATTAACCAGACATGAGTTCCCTTCTCTCAGACATTTGCTGTTTTATATCATTGACTTTCTTCAAGCCAGTCAGCAAAAGCCACACTAAATGATTTGTGAAACACTGGCATTGGAAGACTCCCAGGCCCTGGCTCCGCATTGCTCAATGACTGTTTCTTGTTGACTGTTCTGGTTTATCTTCCAGCATTGGGCAACCTCTGCATTTTGTTTGATGTTCTAGATTATTTCTCCCTTCCCTTCCCTGTACACTGACTCCATTCTGTCCTGTCCCTTAGCCCTGGAGGAAACACTGGTGGAGTCAGCCTGCAGCCCTGAAGCCACTAGAAATCGGGCTATCTTCCACAGGACTGCTGTGTGACTCCCTGAATAGCAGCGGCCCACCTTATTGGTCAGCAAATAAAACTAGTTCAGAAGTGCTCAATGGCTACAGTGTGCCTCTGGGTCTCCAGGGGCTCAGATATAACAGAGGCTCCATAGGAAAACAGGAAAAAATAGTTGAGGTGTTTGTCCACAGCCTTCCTCGAAGTCCAGTGTAATTAGCTTACCATCACCTTACATTAACTAAAAACCAAGTTCTGATGCCAATTAAACAGCTAATTAGTGATACAACACCATAGTGTGTTGACCAGATCTGACCTCTGGGTGGGCCTGAGGACTGACAGGGGAAGGTGTCATAGAAGAGGGACAGAGTTACCTCATAAGTGTGGCACTTTTCAGTACTTCCAGTGTCTTCGCAAGGTCTCCTTTTCCATGGTTGATGACCCAGACACTTTCTGTAATCTTCTGTTTGCCCTGTGATTCCACCTTGATAAGGAGCCTTCTCGTAATAATGTTATTGAGCAGACTGTTCCAGAAATCAGGCATCATTTGGCTAAAAAGTAACCAAAGAAGTGAACCTGTCTCTTCATAAATAAATTTGATAAAGTTGTTAACCAACAAGGCTATAGTTTAGACGTTGTATGTGTTTGTACATGTGTGTGTTTGTTTATATGTGTATAGGTATGCGTGTGCACTTGAACACGGAGGTCACAGGACAATTTTGGGAGCTGTACCTCACCTTTGAGTTCTTCTTTGAGACAGAGTCTCTCATTGAGTCTATAGAGCTGGCTGACCAGTGAGTCCCATGGTTCCTGTCTCTACCTTCCCAGTATTATGATTAAAAGCATATGCCACTTTGGAGGACAAAGCTTAAGTGGCAGGAGCTTTCCTGCCTGAACTGTCTCTCCAGCCCTAGTCCTTAGTTTTATAACTTCTCTAGTTTTGCTTTCTCCATCTATCCACAGAAGTAGTCTCTTTGCTGAGGTTTCAGAACACAGGGTACCCCCTTTGGACAGAAGCATGTTTCTTAAGACTGATAATGTTAGATAGTACTGTCACTGTGTCTGAGGTTTTGTGCTCTCTCCCATTTGTCATTATTGCCCATCTTCCAGATCCCAAGCCCCCTGCAGGGTGAAGGTGAGTGGAGGGAGCTTCTAGAAAGGAAGGATATCATTGTATACTTTGGAGGACTCTTTTTTTTTTTAATCTTAGTATTATTTTGTCCCCTGGTGTGTGTTGCAGCTTTCACTGTTTCTGATGATTCTGGCTTCCTAAGCCAGAGGCTGTGTTAGATGTTATGAACGTCTTGGTGGTTGAGTCTCACTTGGGAAAGCTCTTTTAGTCTTGTCTAATGAGAAAGTGTGAGCCATTGCACAGAGTTATCCTCACAATTGGGAATCTAGAACATGGGTCCAGTGTTCATCTCTGCCCCTCTCTCATGCATGTCAGAGAGTCAGGTTGGGAATTGGATTGTGTCTTGGGAGGGGGTGGGCTGTCACACATTCTGTGGCCTTGACCACTAGGCTCCCTGTTTTGAAGGATCCTGGCTGTGAGTGTTGTGGAGATAAGCCTGTGTTGAGATGCTACATCCTTGGTTTCTGCCATGTCACAAACATCTCCAGGGATGTCATGTAAGAGATGATTCTTAGGAAGTCCTGTGTAAATTGGGGCTGGGAGCCATGTCTCCAGGGGAAATTTTTAGCTCCTTACGGATTTCTAAAAGTTTCCAAGTCCACACTTGCTCTCAGTTATCTGTAGTGACTCTTAGGTATTCAAAACTGGAAGAATAAAGATCTTAGGTGCTCTCAGGGATATTGGTGCCCAAAAGAGCAGTAAAAAAAAATGGCATTGTGGTCAGGATCTATGTGCCATGCTTTCTTACACTCCCGTGATGCTCACTCATGAGCTGTTATTTGCCAGGGGCTTTATTAGTGACTTTTACATTTTTGCCAGTTTCAATTAATGTAGGGAGACAACAAAAATATTAGTATCCATTTGTTGCAAGCTTACATTTATAGACAATAGTTATTATTAATAATGATAGTGGTAACAGCAGCCGATTTTTTATATAACACTAAGTATATCAGTTACTTCATGTTGCTGTGGTAAAATGTCATGACCAGAAGCAACTTATAGAAGAAAGAATCTATTTTGGCTTATGGTCTAGACACATACACACACACACACACACACACACAGAGAGAGAGAGAGAGAGAGAGAGAGAGAGAGAGAGAGAGAGAGAGAGAGAGAGAGTGCATAATGGTTGGGGAAACATGGCAACAGAGCAGGAAGCTGAGAGATCATGTGTTCAATGCAAACAGGAAGCATAAAGCGAACTGGAAATGGGATGAGGCTATACACTCTCAAAGGCCAGCCCCAGTGGCTTTACTTCACCAAGAAGGATACACCTTCCCAGATAGCACCATCATCTGGGCACCAAATATTCAAACANCTGAGCCTATGGGGGACATTCTCATTCAAACCAAAACACTTTGGACTTTCTGGAGCTTCCTTATCCTCCTGGCACTCCTTGGGAGAAGAGTTGGAGTGTGTGTCTGGCTTTCTGGTTTCAAGGCCTGCAACCTCTGTTTTGTGCTTCTGTGTCATGTAGAACGTATTTTGCTATGTATGGAAAGTGTGTTGAACCGCTGAGAAAATCTCAAGAGACAGAGAGTTTTCCTCCTTTAATGGTGACAGGATAGATGACCACCGATGAAGGTGAGTTCATTAGTTATTCTCAGTCCCTGTAGTGGTAAGTTTCTCCTTTCCCGCCCGTCCCCGCCATCCCACCTGGCCCCATGGTCCTGCANCCGATTATAAAATAATCATTTAGAGGCTTATATTAATTATGAACTGGATGGCCTATGACTCAAGCTTCTTGCTAGCTAGCTCTTATAACTTAACCTATTTCTATTAATCTATAAGTTGCCAGGTGTTACTGGTCTGCTGGCATCTTGCTGCTCCTTGGGTGGCGGCTGGCATCTCCCTTACTCTCTTTTCTATTCTACTATCTCTCTTGGATTTTCCCGCCTGGCTCCATCCTGCCCTACCATAGGCCAATGCAGCTTTATTTATCAACCAATCAGAGCAACACATATTCACAGCATACAGAAAGACATCCCACAGCAGTCCCACAGTGTTACCTTCTGTTAACAGAGCCATGACTCTGTTAACCATCTCATCACACATGGTCTAAGGCTTTTCAGAGGTCAATTTGGAACAACTATAATGTAGAAGAAAATCTCCTACAGATGGCTTACCTTTAGGAATAACAAATGAAATTTCCTCAGGGACTAGCCTTTCCCCTTTTCTGTCTTCTTCCTGTCCTGAGCATAAACGTGATGGCTGACATCTCAATAGCCATGTTGTGATTCACAAAAACAAAATAAAAAGCTAAAACCCAATCTGTAAGGAGCTGGACTGGTAAGAAGGAAGGAATTTGGATGGTTAAGCAGCTGGGGAACCAACCTCTCAAGGAAAAGGTGTATTGGAATATGCTACCTTCTTTCATTATTTAAGCATGCATGTTATATTACTTGGAACTTTAGTATTGTTTATGTCTTTGACACAATGAGCGAGGGACAAAAATTCAGGTTCAAACTAAGGTCTCCGTATCTTACTGTTATGTGCCAAACTGTGTCTTCCCGACAGTTATGTTGAAACTTTAACCTCTGCAAATGTGACCTTATTTGGGGAAAAAAAACAACCTTTGTGGAGATGTAATCAGGTGAAGATGAGGCCAAACTACAGTAACAAGAGCCTTGAGACCAATGGCTGCTGTTCTTATTAGGGCAGATTTATAGGCATGGACAAGATACAGAGGAAGGCCACTTGAAGATAGAGGCAGAGGATGTCACTCTGTTGCTTCAAGCTTAGGCATGCCAAGGATTGGTGGAAAATACCAGAAACTAGGCAAGTCCAGGAAGCATTATTCCCCGAAGTCTTGGAGGGAGCATGGCTGGCTACCATCTCCAGTTTTGCCTTTTAGCTTTCTAAATTGTGAGTGAATACATTCCTGTTGTTTTCAGCTGTTTGGTTTGTGTAATCTGTTCCTCGAGGGCTAGGAAGCTCACATGAATTGAAGCCTGTCACCTCTCAGTTTGTTCATGCGTGCCTACCAGTTTGCCTGTCCCAAGATGTCATGTGCTTGGTCGCAGTGCATTTCCTCTTTATATTAGCTACTCTACCTTTGGAAACAGTGAGATCAGAGAGAAAACCTAAGCAACCTGTGCTTTCTCCTTCATCCTCTTCTGGTCAACCTTCTAGGACAAGGCTGTACACCTTGGATGTGACATGTGATTTGTCCCTGAAGGCAGGGACTCTGGGAAATGACAATAATGCCCTTTACTATAAAGACAGTAAACTTTGGTACCAGATAAAATTTTGTGCCTATTGTGATGTCACCTTCACGTGGAGATGACTGGAATTTCCCCAATTCTCTGGGTCCAAGAGGACAGCAGGATTTAGAATCTTGTTCTCAAATGTGTCTGGCAGACCATGGGAGCTGAACTCCATAGTTTGCCTCTTCCCAGCTGGGAGAGCATGTCAGTGGCACAGAGTGTATGCATTTACCTTGACCTCCAGGAGAACCTCATTGTATTCAGTCAGGTTAGCTGTATCTGGTTCTATATTTTTTCATATTGTTTTACTTGGTCCCTGCATCAGTTATTTTGAAGAAGAATTAATTTTTATTTTGGAAGTCACCTTTAGGACAAAAATAAATGTTCTCAGGAATTAGAAGACATTCTTTCCTGGCAAATTCATCTTTTAGGTTTAACAGCCATGAGAGACACAGACATCTTTCATCCTTAGGCAGTGAAGGCAGGGCATCTATGTTGCTGTCTAGTTGCCTTTGGCCTGTGTTTCTTCAAGGGGTAACAGTCAGCTTTAAATGCTGTCTGGCTTTTCATTCTTTTCTTAAGAGGTGAGTATTGCCTGTGTGCCTAGGGATGGGGGAAGTGGATGATCACTGGGAGTAAGGGATGCTGCATTGCCACTCACCCTCTAATTGTCAGGTTTCTTATCACTAAAACCAAATAACCAGCAAAAAGCAACTGAAGGAAAGAAAGTTTATTTTGGTTCATGGTTTGAATGGATGCTGACCATTGTGGTGGGGGTGCATGGTGGTTAGAGCCCTTGGAACAGCTACCAGCTGTGGCAGCAGAGCTTTCTCACATCTAGGAGGATCAAAAAGAAGATAGATGTGAACACAGGCACTCAGATGGCTTCTTCCTTTCCCCATTCTCACTCAATTCTGGAACCCAGCCTATGGGATGGTGCTACTCATATTCAAGGGTATGTCTTTCCCCCTACTCAGTCCTTCCTGGGAACTGTCACAGACATGCCCAGGGGTGTGTCTCCTGGGTGATTTCAAACCATCAAAGTCCCTCAGGACAGAATCTGCTTTATTCCTTTAGCACCAAAACCTACTGCATGTTGCTCTATTATTGTAGTCTAAGACTAAAGATGGATTTTCAGCCCAGCATATGTGGCTGCCAGTGCAATTGGAGTGGCCCACTTTTCTCTATGTAAGTGACATGCTGTGGTAAAACCACCTTTATTGCAGGACAGTGGATACTGACATTCACTTCTTGAGTTTTCTCAGTGTGTTCCCTGAGGACTGAGCTGCAGGTTATGGGATGTGGTCTTGACAGATGTTCAACTTTGCTGTTGGAGTTGAACTCAGGGCCTCTGAATAATACATCTTATAGGGTTGCTCTAACACACTATCATGTTCTGAGTGGCTTAAGCTGCAGCAATAGAGTGTGTCCCATTTTTAGAGGCTGGAGTCCAAGATCAAGGTATGGTCAGACCTGGCTCCTTTTGAGGCTGTGAGGAAGAATCTGTTGCAGGCCTCTCTCTGGCTCTGGTAGTTGCTGGCAGTCCTTGGCATTCCTTGGTTTATGACAACATAGTTCCCATCTTCACATGGCACTGTCCCTATGTCCAAATTTCCCTTTACATAAGCCATATGTCTTGTTAGATTAGAGATCTAATAAGATGGTGTCCTGTTAACTAACTAGGATGGTGTCCTGTTAACTAATTTTACGCAAGATCTCCCAATATCCAAACGAAGTCACTTTCTGAGATGCTGGTTTCAGCATAGGATTACTCTTCCCCTGTGTTCCCTGTGTTTCCCCTTCCTCAACCCACAACACTTACTAAGATGCTTACTCTTAGCTTCTTCCATCCGCTAATGTATTTCTTCCTCCTTGGTCCAGTGTGACAAATGCCATCAGTTCGGTGGTCGCACGAGGAAGGAGGGTTCGTGCCCTGCGGGGCTAAGCCCTCGGCGGGTTCCTGGTTGCAAACAAGAGTCATGATTCCCGAGTATCATGTTCTTCGTAATGCCTACTGGCGCGGATGTTTGGCTTGGGTTTGCCTTG
>LZPO01018281.1:9853-23258 GCA_001675575.1 Neotoma lepida | reverse complement strand
ACTATTCTTTTCATGCTTTCGTGTTACTTTTATTCACCTCAGGCAAGTTCCTTTGTAACTCACTATATATACAAAGCCTTGCACGAAGTAAAATTACAGCAGTTTCACAGCACTCTCGTGTCTGTGTCTGTCTGTCACTCCGCCATCTCCCAGCTTTCCTGAGTACCTTCGCCCTGCGTCCCTCGGTCAAACAACCCTCTCCCTGGGCCGGTCCGTGGCAGTCAGCTATTAAAACAAATCAGAGCAAAAATAGTTTCAAAGTGGACGTACAGATGGGAGATATGGGCTACATCTGCTGCATGCGATGGCCTCTGTTTCATACTTGACTGGATTTACAATTGTGTAAAAATATCTGATTAAGGTAACAGACAATTTAAAAGGTATGTGTAGAAGTTAATAATCTTGTGCTGTACACCATTCCCAATTCTATTCATGAAGGAAGTCCTTTGTGGTCTCTGTGTGTTCTNGTTTAGTGGTTGTCACCTGGCTTACTTTTTCCAGGCATATGTATGTTTTTAAAATGTATTTTATCCCAGTCCCTCCTTTTGGNGGGATTTACTTTTCTGGTCAGTACATATAGTTTCCAGTTTACTCCCTTTAGTACCTATACAGAATTCTGTGGTGGAGTTGTAATTTGTCTAGTCATTCTTTTATGAGGGAGTGCTTAGGATATGTCCACATTCTTTTGTGCTTTTATGCAAATCACTGTTGCAAGAATTTCTCCATATTGGGTTGGGGAGGTAGCTCAGGGGTAGAAGGCTTGGCTAGCATAGATGGAATGCTGTGTTCAGTCTCTAGTACTGTAAGGGTCATTGTTAAGTTGTATAAATGGAATCATTACTGCAATCAAGATGATGGCCATTGCATCACATCCAAAATCTTTGAGTTAGAGAGGGATTTTACAGAGTAACGACAAAAACACAATCAATAGCAAATTGGACTGCAACCAACTTTTAAAAACTTGTACTTTTTATAAGAGACTGATGAGAGAATGGAGAAGATAAAAGATAAAACATTTGCATGTCATGTGTACAATAAAGGGCTTGGAATCTGGATATATAAGAAAAGAAATTGTCAGAACTTAATAATAGGGTAGATAACTCCATTAAAATGGGCATATTGTTTGCACAAAAAAGTCATATGGTTTGCAGAAAAGCACATGAAAAGATGTTCAATAACACTAATCACTGGGGAAATAAAAATTAAAGCCATAGGAAGCATCACTATATAACACTGGAAAAGCTAAAATTATGAAGGTTTTACCAGGGCCAGAGAGATGGCTCAGTAGGTAAAGGTGGATTCTTCCAAGCCTGACAACTTGAGCTACATCTCCAGAACCCACATGGTAGAGGGCAAAGACAGACACCTGCAAGTTATCTTCTGTCCTCCACATGTATCTTGTGGTATGTACTCTCTCCACTTCCCACAAAATAAGTAAATAAAACGTAAAGCAAACACATAAGGCTGAAATCAGACCAAGAGTGGGTGAGGGTGTGGAGGAATCAGAACTTCCAGGTACTGTGGTGGGAAGGTCAAGAAAGCGATGTTGTCAGAGAATGGACTGAGAAGAAGGCATGAGGGAGGGGATTGGGGAAGTTTAGGAGTAACAGTTTGTCCGTGTCTTATCGCAGTGGTTTCCCTGGGTTTATGCATGACTCAAGCTGTACCTAATAGTGTGGTTTATTTTATGGTAACTGTATCTGCAAAAAACTTTTAAAAGATGTATGTGCGTGTAAGTATATAAGACGAGTGTAAGTGTGCATGCACGTGTGTAAGATTGTATGCACGGTCTTGTACTAGCTATTGAAGGGACTAGCAATGCATTCCCTATTCTGCTCTCAATCCCGAATCCAGAGAATTTTCTGTGGCTTCCATTTTCCCCCCAGTTGAAATGTAGACTCTAGGCTAGAATCTAAATAATGAACTCTTTTTTTTTTAATGTAGTTCTCTACATTGAAAACATCTCTTTACTTAGTTATAGAAATTGCTTTTTCAGCCCCCCCTTCTTTCTTTTTGTCAAAGTCTTACTCTGTAGCCCACGATGATCAAACTTTTGGTGCTGTAGCCCCCCTACCCTCCTTTTCCACCCCAAGGGCTGGGATTACAGGCATGTGCCACCATCCTGGGATGAAATGGCATCTTCAGATCCATTCTTGTTTACCTAAAGATCATATGGTAAAACCTGTGGTTGGACAAGAAATCCAGATCAAAGGTAGAAAGTTGGATCTGGAGTCTTACTAACAGTCCATTCTTCACGGCCCTGCTTCTCATTCAAGGTCCATGCTCGTGTGTTTGGCACTCCTTCTAACATACTGTTTTTTTTCCAGCTGGCTCAGTTCTCAGCGACATTTTAAATCCCAGTATCCCAGTGCCCAGCTCCAGTCCTGTTGTCTGTAGATACAGAGAGTATTGCTGGTGAAAGGGTACACTGCTTTTGCCCCTGTGGTCCTCTGGGTCATCTCATGCTTTTTCTCTCAGGATAGAAAACACATAGGGAATACATCAACCAAATCATTAGTGGCTCTGGATTTTAATGTGTAACTCAAAGTAATGTGCCCAGCAGATGGAAGGGCTGGATTCCTTGAGAAATAACTCAGGAGCACGACAACTGAAGCACGTAGACAGGATGGAGAACTGGATCATTGACCATTGACCCACAATGAAAAGCAGTCACACAAATGGCTTTAAGCTAAATGTTTAAAAATGTTAAGAGTCGAGGCATTGCACTCAATCTCCCTTATACCNGAGGCAATAAGACTCCGAGAAGTATGTAAAGAGGCCATGTGGCCGATTGTCCAATCTAGGGTGATAGTGACACANCAGAGACACTACTTTTAGTTAATTGGAAGAGAAATAAAGCTAGGTGTCCCAGATGGAGTTGTACATAGAATGGTAGGTGTTTGCTCTTAACTATATTCCCATTGGAGTGCAGGCAAGAGTTAGTTCTTGCCTTCCACTCTGTGGGCTGCAGATAGCTACCTCAGGCTGTCAGGCTTGGGAGCAAATACCTTTTTTTTTTTAACTGTGGAGACATTTCTCTGGCCCAGGTCAAAGTCTTTTTAATGAGATAGATTGAGAAGAAAGATGAAAGATTGGTAAGAAGGTCAGGAAGAAGGAACAAAGTCAAGTTGAGGAGCTAAAGGCTGTGCACCCACTGACAGGAAGAGACAGAAGGGTGATGGGGACCACACACTTAGCTGGCATTGAATCTGGAACATATATGGCTCAGAGTGAGAAGCCACATGTTAAATACAAATCTTGTGTGTTCATATGTCGAGCACAGACATTCCAGCACTCATCTGCTCAGGGGCTAAAAGCTTGCAGATCACTTGGTTGTTTTAGACTAACATCACTCTGCACATAATAATTCCAGAGACTGGCTGNACACACACACACACACACACACACACACACACACAACACACACTCACACACATGCATCCCCAAAGCCACAGTTGGAGACAAATGTGAAATGGTGAGAATTGTTTGTGTCACAGGCTGTTGACTGTGGAAAGATGGCAGAGTTTTTAATAGGGCACCCATGCAGGCGCACCTTGCCTGCTTACTCACTGGGGATTGCCTCAGGGACTCTGCTTTGTGTTTGTGTGTATATTTTCTCAACCTGAACTTGGGGGATAATAACATTTAGCTCTTAATTTAGCTCTCAGCGGTCATGGATGTTAACTGAAGTATATGATCTATAAAGAGCTTTGCATGGTCTCTACTACACCATTGGGGTCAGTAAATATTAATTTAGCTCCAAGGGGAAACAGAACAGAAATGTACAACTTTAGAATTGAGTAGAGAGTAGTGATTTGGTGTTTCCCATGGGGCACAAGTTCAGCAAGTTGCTCACATGGATCTTGCTACAAAGAGTCCGTCCAAAATTTGAACAAGTTTGGGAAGCTATAGGTGAAACAAAGCAAGTCTGGTCCTGTATGACAGGACTTCTCACAGTCTTAGAGGCCAGAGCTCCATGTGTTTCCAAGAGAGAGGTGACAGCCCCAGATCCTCAACAGTGGGAACTTTCACAGCCCATAGAGCCTCAGTATAGAAAATGGACTCCTTAAGTTGACACCACGTGGACCTGAGATTGGCTCCAGCTTCAGAAATTCTGCCTTTGGCTCTTTCAGTACATATAAAAATTTTACAAATTAGTTTCTGAGGTTGAAAAATTACAGGAATTTATAAGGCGAGTTGGACTTTCTGATTCTCTTGAAAATTGGAGGGTCAGAGGCAGGGCTTGTATTTTCCTTTGGCAGAATGCATGGAGTCTCCAGCTTGTCCCAGGCTGAGTTGATGTGTTTCATCATTATATAGCCTGGTTGTCCTTGTAGGTTCCTGAGCTAGGCATCCTGATCTAGTTCAACTCCTTCACTTTATGACATGATAAATGAACCTCAGATTCACTTAATATTGAAATCAGGACCAGATCACTTGTTCTCCTGAGTTTAGAAAGTGTGAATTAAGATGGCTTGTTTGTCATCATCCATTGCTCTCCTAGTAGTCCCCTCTTCTCTGGGGATGTGTGTTCTGTAGTTCATGTGACTGGAATGGGGATACACCTCCCAGCCCTTTTTTCCTGGGCAAGCACTGTCACAGAGCTAGAAATGTGGCTACTCATCAGATTTCTAAATCAAAGTCTAGGGAGGGCTTTGTAGGCAGAAGCAAGTGGCTTCTTTGAACTAGAGGAAGACCACTTCTTTTCTATTTACCACTCCAGGCAACCGAACATCTTACAGTCATGGTACTGGCCTATTTTGACAAATGCTAAACATGGAATAGAGGTATTCTCAAAGAGGGAAAATCTGAAGGTGAGTGGATAGTTTTTAATGTGGTGGATTTCAACATGTATATTATCAGCCTGCATAGAGCCATTCAGAAAACCCCAAATGGAAGACATCCTCAAGGTGACCACCCCCTCATACTTAGAGAACCCCTGTTTTCAGTGGAAAAATGCTGATTAGCACTTTGCAGACATTTTCTGGTCATCCTGGGAGCCCCCTGGCTTCTGTTTTGACTTACCCTCACTGCCACCCATGGCTGTGACAGTTTAGAATCTATTTTCAGCAAGCAAAGTCCCTGGAATTAAGTCACACAGTGACTTGAGTTCTATAACAATGAATTAGATCTCTTGCCCTCAACCTGTCTTCTTGCCTTACTGATATACCTTTCTTAGTTCTGAAAGTTTCCATTATCTCATATTTTCAGCAAGCAAAGTCCCTGGAATTAAGTCACACAGTGACTTAAGTTCTATAGCAATGAATTAGATCTCTTGCCCTCAACCTGTCTTCTTGCCTTACTGATATACCTTTCTTGGTTCTGGAAGTTTCCATTATCTGTTTGAGATGGACAAAGTTATCTAATTGTACCTTTAATACAGTTATCTGTTTCTCCTTTCCATTAAAATATAAACTTCATTAACTCTTTATAAAATATTGCACATTGTAATCACACTCAAATATATCATCTTTCTATGTATTTGCATATCTATACTTCTGATTTAGATACTTTTTTTTGTTGCTGTAATAAAATACCATGGACAAAGGGAACTTAAGAGCTTATTTTGGCTTACGGTTCCAGAGAGTTAAGTGCCTACAACGGTGGGAAAGGCATGGTGGCAGAAGTAGGCAGCTGAGAGATCACATCCCAACTACACACAGGGAGCAGAGAAAGAGAACAGGAAGTTAGGCAAGGCTATAAGTTGTCAAAGTCTCTCTCCAGTGGCATACTTCCTCTAACATGCTCCACATCCTAATGATTTCATAACCTCCCAAACAGCACTACCAGCTGGGGACTGAGTGTTCAAATCCATAAGCCTGTGGATGGCATTTTTCATTCAAACCACAACACCATCTATCTATATTATTGGATCTATTTTCCCATAGTAGCTTTAAAAACTGGAAAATCTTCTGAAATATTTTATGCACAAGCTTCTTGTTACAAGAACAAAAATGGAAGGGAGAGGTTGTCCAGAGAATACAAAGCCCTAGCCAGTGCACAAATCCCAAACTACACATGTGCATTACATCCTTATATAGTTCTGCAAAGGTTAGCTTTGGATTAATACAGGGAAACATCATTTTTTGGAATAATTTTTAGTAAAAGATAAAAATGCCATTAAAACAAGACCAGAATTAAATTCCTCAAACACCAGTCACAGAACAAAAGAAGAGATGTAGTCACATTTGAAAACTTAAAGTTGTAATTAAAATCATGAAGGGGGATGAAGGCTTTCATCTCTGAATGTTCTAGTAGCTCAAGTAAGATAAACAGCAAGAGTTAGTCTTACTACATAGTACATGAGTACAGATCAGCTCACCCCAAGCCCCATCTTGAATGAAATGCATCATAAGGTTCTTTTTTCCCCCTTCTCTCTGTGTGTAGTGTGCATATGTCTCAGACTGGGATTTAGTTTAGAGTCTCCCACACGTGACTGTATATCCCCAGTGTGTCATTTGGCTCTTTATAGGACATGCTGTCCCTCACTCAGACTTGGATTGTAAGATGGATTTTCTAAATGGTATTGTTAAATAAAACACAGAGGCAGAGATAGGGGTAAAAGTCTGACAGAGATCAGAGAAATTAGGAATAGCTACCAGCCTCACCTTAGACTTCCACCGCCGCTCCCAAAATGGAGAGTGTCTGACTTCCTATATCTCCACATCTATATCCCTTTCTGTTCTGTTCTCCCATTGGCTCTTTCAGCCTAGCTATATCACTTCCTCCTATCGCCCACTTCTGTTACTTCATGCCTGTCTGTATACCTCCAGAATTCTATGGTTGATGCTGGGATTAAAGGTGTGTGTCTCCATGCTTGACTGTTCCTAAGTGTGACCTGGAACTTACAGGGATCTAGACAGACCCTGCTTGCTAAGTGATAGGATTTAGGGCGTGTGCTAATTTTGCAAGGCTAGTGGCTGACCTTGTTCCTCTGATCTTCAGATAAATTTTATTGGGGGACATAGATAAAATATCACCACATTGGGTGATAGTATCGGTTGTAGTTTTCACCAAAGTTGTCCCTCGGATTTGAAAAATAATTCAATAGAAACACTGAGATGCTTATGTAGAAGTGACATCTGGTTTTTGATTGTTTGTTTGCTTCTGTCCAGTTTCATTCCCTATCTTCCATTAACAGGATCCTGATTGAAAAGCTTTCTATTTTTCTTTTACTCCAGTCTGGAAACTGTTTGGGGGATGTGTGTGTGTGAGAGTGTGTGTGTGTGTGTGTGTGTGAGAGAGAGAGAGAGAGAGAGTGTGTGTGTGTGTATGTGTGTTGAGGTGGGGGGGCAGTTTCCTGCCCATTAACATGTGGTCCTTTGGCTGTGGGTCAGTGGGAGCCCCAAACTAGATTAATCCCTGAAGTTGGAATCCTTAGTGCAGTGACACAGAAGTTGAAAGGAGCCCTGTTGCTCATCCTGAGGCCAGGGATCTTGGTAAATAAGCTACAGCTGGTATCATGACTTGCAACCACAGAGTTCTGATGAACACACAGGTAGAAGTTTCCCTTGAAGATCAGTGTTTAGTTTTGTTTCCTTTCCTAGAAAGTTATACATGGAGCAGAGTGTTCCTGTGGGGAAGAGAAATGGGGTGACACATTCTTCCTACGTGCATGTCCTTACTTTATTAAGTAAGTGAAGAAACATAATCCTAAATCAGCCATATTCCTGGCCCATGACTTCCCTGATCTGGCACATCCCTGGAAGAAGATTTCTCTCCACGTTTATTAGGGTGTGGGCCTGTTCTTGGCATCATCTGCTATAAATCTTAAGGTTTTTATAACTTGGCTATTGCTCCCACCTTCTTGCCAAGTCTCTGTGCTGAAAAGTGGAGTGTCACCACTGTAAATAATGATGCTTTTACTGCATCCAAAACAAATCAAGCAGTCTTGGTGCACATCACACAGAGAACCCCCTCTTGTTTCTGAGTCTGTAATGGGAACGGTATTAAGCATGCAAACAGCTGCTTGGGCCAAAATTGTCAAAAAGACACAGTCTCAGGCTNTTTGGGTTCCATTTCTCGAGGAACGTTTGTGGTCGCTGGTTAACAATGTGAGTGGCTCTGTAAGTTCATCTAAGGACAATGTAGATTCTTTAGGCCAGAAAGTTAAATACCTCCATCTTTGGCAGTCCTGACCTTCTGGAAAGAGACTATGATATTCCCTAGTCTTCAAGACCCACTTTTCTACTTTGATTTAATGCAAGGCGGAAATCTTCAAAACAAAGCTCTCTGGATCCAGGAAAGTTCATCTGGCATAAGTTAGTTTGGCAGGTTCCCCCACCCTGCTTCCCACTCACCCTCTGTCTACTGTCTAGGAGCGAGATGCTTCATAGAAACTGAATGGTGTTGCAGAAAAGTGCGACTTTGGGGATGTACACAAGCAAAGCAGATTCAAATTAGTGTTCCCTTAGAGGGGGTATCCTGGGAGGAATTACATTTAAATATTCAGGTGTAGAATCTGGCCTGGATCTGTTGTAGGAAGTTGATATGAGTGTTAGAGTTCAGTAAGTTTTCTGGAAGAAATGCAGTCTAGAGAATGAAGAGTCCGAAGTTTGCAAACACCTACTGATTTGTGTTTCTGTGTCTCTGCTGTGTTCATGGTAAATAGCATAATGCAGATCTATCTGCTGCTTGGCCCAGAGAATTGTCATTTTTCTTCATAGCATAATTTAATGCCTTTGCTGAGCAGAGGTTGCCCCTTGAGCTCTATGTTTGCTCTGAACAGAGGGCATGCACACTGGCAGGCAGCTCAGGAGTAGGGACAACATCCAATAAAAACTTGGAAGGAGTCCTTTGGAAATAAAAGTTAATTTGCATTTACAAGGGTCCCAAGTTTATATATAAGGTGGAATTGCTCTGAAATTTGGGTCCACTTCTGTCCTCACTGTCCTTTCTTGCTTCTCTCCTTTCCCTCCAATTTTCGCTAGTCAAGTTCAGTCTATCCCTAAATTTCTTTGCATTCTCTAGAGAACTGCTGAGCCTTTTGGATATTTTTTTAAAAATAGCTTTTCCAAGGGGCAATTGCCACCTCTTCTTTTTCCCCTCTTGCTTTTTCTGCATCTGTGGGCTCTTGGTGGCCTGGAAGTCACAACCACATTGAATGAAACCAAGTTTGGCTGTTGCTTCAAAGCTATTGCTTTTATTGTTTTTCTTTCTTTTACTCTTTTTTTTTCTTTTGGCTTTTAGTTAGGAGGGTATTATGTTTATATTAGATGGCCATCAAAACCTGTTTCTTGACTTATAACCAAAGGGAAAATGCTGGAATGTGACTTAGTGGTAGAGTGTTTGGCTATCATGTCTGAGACTTTGAGGTTCCATCCCTAGTCTTGCAATAACAGGAAGAACCAAAGGTGGTGTGTGTGTGTGTGTGTGTGTGTGTGTGTGTGTGTGTGTGTAGTGGGAAGGAGCAGAACTGGGAGGTATTGTGGATTTCTTGTAAAATTCACCCAAATCTATTTGGTAACTTAGTGGGTGCCTGCTTTCCTTTGGGAGCTGATACTTTTTAATCCTTTAATTTCAACAATTGGACCCTGAATTAGGAAGTTTAATTTTGATCTAAACTCTTTTTTAAAAAATTTATTTATTATTTTTGTTTTGTTTTTTAAACTTTTAAAATTTATTCTCTGTGTCTTTCACATCATGCATCTTGATCCTGTTCATTTTCCCATCCCTTTGTATCACCCCCTGCCCTTGCAATCTACCCCCCAAATAAAATAAAATAAAATTTAAGAGATAACAAAACAAAACAAAAGAAAAAGAAAAAAAATCTCATCATGGAAGCTGTAGTGTAACATAATAAGTCTCTAAGTAAATCCTTTTATCCATATGTCTTTATGTGCAAATGTTTGTTGTAAAGAGTCATTGGTCTGCTTTAAGGCCTCTGGTTTCTGCTAGACTATTGATACTGGGCCCTCACTGGGACTCCTCTTGGATATCTTGTTGTTGCCCTGTGTTGTGGAGATCCTGCAGCTTTGGGTCTGCAGAACTGGCCCCTTCACATGCTTCCGCAGATCATAGATGAGGTGGATGTTGGGATTGTCCAGCTCATAACCCTGGTTCTGGGCCTGGGTAGTTGCAGGATTGGTCAGCCTGACAGCTCTTCACTGTCTTCACCACCAGGATGAGTTCTCTAGCCTTGCCCTGGCTAGTTCATCCCTTGCAGTGATGAGCAAGAGGCGGAGCCAGTTCTCCTTCTTTCACATCCTCAGGGGCAGCTCTTCCACACTTATACCTATAGGACCAACTCTACTGTGTTCATAGGTGCAGGATCCACTTTCCCAAGTGCTGCAGCTGGTGAGGGGCAGGAATAGCTCTCCTGCTCTTATGATCTCAGGACCAGCTCTCCCACCTGCCACAGGCGGGGGAAGAGTGGGCGGGGGCAGGGGGGAAGATCTCTCCCCCATCTACACCCATATGGCAGATGAGGGGCTGGGCCAGATCTCCCATGCTCTCATTCTTGGGGTGATTCACCCACAATCCCGTCAATAGAGTCAGCTCTACTGTGCTGCCCAGGTGAGGTGCAGGGTCCACTTTCCTGAGTGCTACAACTGGAAGGGGGAGGGTCATCTCCCTCATCTGTCTGTTGCAGGTGGAGAGGGGTGAGGGGCGAGGGGTATGGGAGTAAGGGGGGTTGATTTAAACTCTTAATGCTTATGGTCAATAAGAGAAGGCATGATAGAATGGTAATTTTTTTATCTCTTTCATTTCTTTGTATATCTTAGACTGGGAGGGATTTTTATGTGACATAACAATTTCATAACTGTTAGCACTAGAAAAATATCACACTGTAAATATGAGCAGAATCCAGATTAGGAAATTAAAATAAGATTAAGTTTAGTCACAGTAGAAAGCAAACTCATGGCTCTATGAGAGCTCATATTCTGGGGGTTCAGTAGAATAGACTCCATCAAAGCATTCTTGTTCACTAGTAATTATTGACCAATGGATCTTGGAACTCTAGGTCTCATGGATTTACTTTAAGACATTCATTAACCTTCTGTTATAGGTAGTCAGGAGCTAGGCTATGTATTTCCAGGTTCTTGGCCTCTTATTTATGTGGTGGTATTTTATCTATGTCCCCCAATAAAATTTATCTGAGGATCGGAGGAACAAGGTCAGCCGCTAGCCTTGCAATGTTAGCACACGTCCTTAATCCTATCACCTAGAAGGCAGGGTCTGTCTGGATCTCTGTGAGTTCCAGGTTATACTAGAAAGATTCAAGTGTGGAGACACAGGCCTTTAATCCCAGCATCAACCATAGAGTTCTGGAGGTCTGTGCAGACAGACAGGAAGTGATGTAGCTTGGTGGAGAGGGGAAATGAGTTAGCAGAATGGACAGGCATAAAAAGCCTGCTTAGACAGGAAGTCTCTCTGTTTTGCTCTCTTTTGGAAGCAGTGGCGTTGGTAAGGTAAGACTGGTGGCTGTTCCTAATTCCTCTGATCTCTGTCAGATTTTCACCCTATTTCTGTCCCTGTGTTTTATTTAACAAGACCATTTAGAAATTCATCTTAAAATTATTGGGAGACATAGATAAAATACCACCATATATTTAAGAATGAAATAAAAGCCCTTTAGTGATTGGAAAGTAATGAGGAAATTTTATTTAAAGCGAAGTGATAGAACAAATGAGAAAGAAACACTGTCAAGACTGACAGTGGCTTCATGAATGAGGGCACTCAAGGACCTGGATAATTGGGCTTATAGAGTTCAGGAGGGGGACGAGTTTGCTTTCTAGGGGAAAAGTTTGGGTGATTCTCTATTTTGATTGACAGATATAGATTACATAGGTCTTTATTCACCACTGCACACATCACACCCCACAATGCATCTGATTTTAATCATATACATTCCCAGTTATGCATGGACATATTAGAGGTTCTCCATAGAAGTTCACTTTGAGNACATAGTTTGCCTTACTGTACATGCATCCCCAAACCATTCTAGACTGGGTTGCTCATTGCTTATGGTTCCTGGATTGTGTACCTGATGTGCTTGAACAGAAATAGAGCATTATATTTCTAAGGGGAGTAACTTATTTCCATTGTTTAAAGCAGGTATAGGGGCAGCTTGATGCAGGTATGAAGTCCTATGTGGTTAACAAGTTTCTAGGTGCATTGTTCAGAGAAGGATGTATGCACAGTCCAAGCCAAGTAGAGTCCCGGGTGCTAAACTATTCCCTGTGCTGGCCTGCCTCACTTTAGTGTATTGTACATTTCCTATGAGCTGAGAAAATACACCTTTTATGATGTGCCAGTTACTTTTCAAATCATCTAGCTTCACTAAGAGGAATAGTTTCTGGATATCCTATGTGGCTCCTAGATTTCCTGCATATTTTCATTCAGTGAGCATCAAAATTCCAAGTGCAGGTCAGCAACATTTTGAGTTTTTAAAACTCAAACAAAAATTCTAAACTTCTTTCTATGTTGCATCTAAGCACTCAGATGCAATTTTTTATTGAATATTGAAATCTTATTAACTATCTATGTCCCCACAGTTACAAGTGCCAATTGTAAAGAAACATTTTACTCTATTCAAGTCCTGCAAGAAAATAGTTACAGCAGAGGGATATAAAAGGGAGCCTGCCTCTCTAGACGTTTTCCTCTGTTCTGTGAGGAATATGAATATGATGGCTGATGTTTGAGTGGTCCTTTTAGACCAGGAGTGTGGGAGAATGTGTGCTAGACATAATAGACCATTCATACCCTGTATCTGTTGCTTGGACATGACCTATGTAAGAGCAAGCCAGTCTACATTCTGCCATGGACTGGGAAGGAGTTAGTGAACCCTACTCCCAACTAAGCAGCCATGGACAGTTGACGGCTTCAGTGGAAAGGAGAGTCAGTTTTCTCTAAGGATGTGGCTCCTTATAGCTCTATCACATGCCAGTGCGTGACCCCACACCCCAAGTATATAGACAACACAAATTGGAATCAATGAGTTACTAAGTAAACAAAGAAAAAAAAAGAGGACATGAAATTGAGGGGGCATAGGGAGGGATGGATAGATCTGGGAGGAGTTAAGGGGAGCAGTGTGGATGTGGGTGAATATAATTAAATGCATTGTGTGAAATTCCCCAAGAATTAATAAAAGTATTTAAAAATTTATTTATGCAGATATAAAATCCTTAAACAATAGATTAAAACNAAACAAAACAATAGAGATACAGCCAAGAAAAAAAAGAATATAGTAGTCCAGTAGGTCCCTGCTGTCACAGCACACTAACCTCAAACTTCATTTATATGATTGGGGTAACAGTAGCCATCTTTTTCAACCATTAATTCCTTCTACATTTGCATCTGAAACTACCTCCAGTGATCCACTACACTTTCCACAAGCCAGTGTTGAATTTCTGTTTCTCTCTGGAGTTTCACGTTCCATCTGTGTTGTAGGCATGGTGACCAT
>LZPO01018280.1:0-35873 GCA_001675575.1 Neotoma lepida | reverse complement strand
ATACCTGAAAATTAGCTGATCATTTTCTAACAATGATATTCTAACTATAATGACTCATTACCACTGTTTCCCTTTAACCCAAGAATTCAATTCACATTTTCTAAAGTTAAATGAATTATGCACTGCAGTATAATCATATACTAAAAGGAAAATATTTTTATCCTTTCAAATAATTAGGATTCTTGAGAATAAAGACAATAAACATTTTCTCAAAATCCATCCTGCTGGAAATAAACAAGATCCTCCATATTTATTTAAATATTGATTCTGTATTTACTCTTTTGGCTAATGTATAGCTCTCTGTTCGGCACTTCAGCATCAGTATTTTTCTTTCAAAATTGCTTTCTTGGTCTATGTTAATTATCATTTCATGCTTTATTTTAAATATTTTTTGAAGATTTGTTTACTTTGAATTTATGTGTGTGAGTTGTTTTGCCTGTGTGTGTTTGTGCACCGTGTGTACAGTGCTCATGGAGGTCAGAATAGGATGTTAGATCTCCTGGAACTGGCGTTGTAGATGGTTGTTTGCTGCTGTGTGGGTCCTGGGAGCAGTACCNGGATCCTCTGGAAGAGAAGCTAGTGCTCTTAACCACTGAAATCTCACATGAGATTTCTACTATGCTTTTGTCACAAGGAATTGTGTATTTCCTCTGTAGGTTCTTGGTCTTGATAAAAGAATTTAACAATAGACTTAGAGGAGAACTTGATTTTTTTTCTATATATATAAAATGTGCCTTTACTATAAAAAGAAAAAGTACATTCAGCACACCATGAACTTCAGATTCTTTTCTTTTAATAGATTTCTGTCAAAGTAAAAGCATGAATTTTAAATGTGTAACTGTACCAGATATGTTTTTAAGGGAGATTTTATTATTATTTCAAGTCTTAGAAACTTTAAATGAAGAGATACATAGTAGTTTGTGTTTGAAATACAAGTTATAACATAGGTGAAATCTTCACTGGCTTTCACTGTTTAGTTTGGATTCATATACCTCAACTATCTCTCTTGAATGTACTCTCACGAAAAGCAATACATAATACTGTATTTCTTTTACGTATGTCTTGGCAGCAACAAGGATGAATTCCACTATCACATTATTGTGAACATAAAGCCAGTGATCTCAAATTCTGGTACCTTGAGAGACATACTAGTTTCCTGTCTTTTGCTCTATAAAATACACATACAAGGACGTGCACAAGTACATGCACACAGACAGAAACCTTAGAGGATAAGGCATATATTTTAGCTCACCATTCCAGGTGATAGCCCACCATATCAGGAAAGTCAAGTTAGCAAGAACTTCATGTAGCCATTTCTATAACATCCACAGTCAAGAGCAGAGAGAAATGAATGTGAAACTGCACTTCTCTACTCATTCTCCTCTCTGCATTTGTATAATCCAGGACCCAAAGCCAGAGAAGACTGCTGCACATGGTTGACAGGTTTTCCCACTTCAGTTAATGCAAACAAACGAGACAGTCTCACACAGACACGCCCACAAGCCAGCATGTTCTAGACAATCTTTCATTGAAACTCTCCCCAGGTTTTTGCTAGATTGTGTGAAATTGACCATTAAAACATAATATTATAGGCATATTCAGAAACATTACTGGAATTAGAGAAAACAATAAGGCAGGCAATCCACAAATCTTGGCAACTTCCTGATGGAAGGAGATGAGACCCTGAGGAAGAGAAAACTAAGCTTTCTGAGAAGTCAGAAAGTGTCATGTTCAGCACTGGGGCCCATGGCCTATTGCATGGCAAGAGGCTTCACTATGAGAGAAAAAGAGAGAAGGTTAGGCTTGCTGAGAGAACTCACAAAACAAATTTAATAGGGTCTGCTAGCAACTGCATAAGGGAAGGAACCCTGGAAATCTAGTCCATACCTCATCATAGCTATTTCTCCTTTATTCTTTCTGTCTTCTTTTTCCTTCTCATTTTTTTTTTATCAAGTCTCCATGTCCATCACATGGCTTGTCACTGTCTGACTTTAGGCTGCTCTTCCTTAGGTTGTAAAACAGGGTTTTCTCCTTACTGAAGGCAGACTTTACANTTGTCTGAGTGAAGGAAGTGACTGTTGTCTCCTTCAAAGTGACATTATCAGCCATTAACCAAGACATTTGTCAGGAGCTTACTGACCATTCGCAAGGCTATTTGTGTCAGAAGATATTAACTTGTCTTATTGGGATTCATATGTCTCAAAGGGAGTCTCCAACACAGGAGGCATCTGTTGCTACATGAGAAGACTCTTACATGCCATGGGTCAGGATAAGGCCATGTGTAACAAAGTAGCTGAGAAAAATATGCATGTGTCTCAAATGATGTTTGGCGGTGTTGACATCAGATGACCCCTTGCCTTTCTTCCTGTCTAGCATCCTGTATCACTATTTGTAGATCTTTGAAAATATATTCTCTCAAGTTGAAACTCCTGTTTACTGGGTAGATATGCTCTTTAAGGCTCTACGATACATTGTTTTTCCAAGAGTTCCATAGACATGGTTGACTTATAGTTAGCAGATTTACATCTTGGGCTACAGTATCTCCACCTTCATGTTTTGCTTACTTTGCCACAGTGCTGTGTTTATAGTGCTTTCAATAAAGATAACTTTTTTTCTCTCAAGTTGAATATCACTCAAACTTCAATCTAACTCATTACACGGATTCGTGTACCTGTCTGTTTGCCACTGACCAGAGCGTTCCTTAAGAGCAGTCATTTCTACCTTGCTTTTCATTTTTCATATCTGTTGCTTATGCAGAGACAATGAAACATTAGTTTTTTTCCCCCACACTACCACAAGGCTATTCCAAAGTACTTGGAAATCTAGCAGTGTAACTATATGGTCATTAGTTTTTGCAAAACTTACCAAAGCAGGATATTTTAACAAAAGTGCTATATAATTTTGTAGCTTAGTTTATGAAACATTTTTTCTTGATTTTAAAGAGGGCTCTCAAACTTTAAAAGATTTGAACACACCCAAACTATCTTGATCTTTGCTGACAGATATGTCTGGGGACATTCTGCAATAAGAAAACTATTGAATGAGTAACTAAAAGAACAGAAAGAGAAGAAGGTGGTTACATTGAGTCATGTCTGAGCTGTGCATTTCTGGTAATTTTTTTTTCAAAATATCAAAGGCTGTCTTTCTATGCCACCCTCCAAACTTCTAAAGCTCCCACAAAGGTTATCTTTCATATGTGGCCTCAGGGATGGAACCCAGGGCCTCACAATAAGATTAATTAATCTTTCTATCTGTGCTTCAACTAAATTTAATCCATTAAAATAATCTATATTAAAATGTTGACAATATAACCGTTTCAGTCGATGATTAGTGTATTTTGTGTTGAATAAGAAAAGAAATCATCAGATTGCCCAGTTCTGATTAGCATGAGCATTCTGGGAGGGAAGGGACCTTGAGAGTCTTCTCATTACAAATGTATTAAAATCAGAAAAAAATGAAAAATAATGGAGTTAATAATATCACGTCCCCAAATGTCNGACATTTTTCCTTCTCTCCTCTTCTAGTCCTTCTAATTCTTCCCCCTTTTCTCCTTCTGTCTCCCCTGTTTTTCTCACCTCCCTTTCTTTTCCTATCTTTTTTTCTTTCTTTTTTTGCTTCTAACTTATTTTCTTGTCTTTTCCCAATGCAGGTGTTTCATAGTACTCAACTGCCATAAAGCTTTCCTTATTTTTGAAAACTGAACCGTCTACTCAACCGAGGATGAAAATGTCATTGCTGGTCAGCCATCTCCTGCTAATTTCCATTATGTCCTGTCTAGGAGGTAAAGAAAAGCCTTTGTGTACTCTCCGTAAATTATGTGAACAGAATTAATATGTACTTTTTCATGAAATCTTTCATGTGATAGTAGAACTAATACCTTCTTTTGACATCTGGGTTGGGTCATATTAGTAAATAAATTTTATATGTTAAGATTGGTCTTAATTTTATTTTTATTTTAAATGAAGATTTTGTAAGCTTTAGCCTCCTTTCTATAGTAAAATGCTCATAAACCTGTAAACTGTATCTCTGGAAAAGGAAACACTTCTTATGTCACAGAATGGTCAATTTTAACTTTACATAATTNATGTAGAGTTGGAAGAGATAGGTGTCATTTCTACCACCTGCCTACAATTGAATGAACCTCAGTACCTTCAATAATAATAAAATATAGTAAGAAATACAAAAAGTAACATTTTAAATGTCTTTCTTTTTGTATAGCTGTGTTTAATAACTGATTCACAAGATTTGTAAATAAATAAATAAATAGATAGATAGATAGATAGATAGATAGATAGATAGCTAGATAGATAGATAAATAAGTAGCTATTATGAGTATCCAGTAGTGAATCTGATAAATTTTTCATTTGTTTACTCAATTTTAGGGAAATAGCATTCAAATATTCTATGACATCTATGTGCATATAAAGAACAACATAGTCACTTTGAGCTCTCAGCACAAAGATCATGTTTCTCTCCTTCAGAGGAAATATGAAAATTCAGAGATATTTCCTAAAAGCATAGACAACTAGTTTTACTGGCAATAGTATGTTTACTAATAATTTTTTTCCTCAAACCTCCATCTCAATGACTTTCACTCAGTGAGTACTTGTTGAGTTGCTATTCATCTGAAAACATACCTGTATGTAGACATTTCATACATGAATCTCTGCCAGTCTCTTTTAGGATGTACCCAAATACTATTCTATTGCATTTACGATTTACTTAGTTCACTTCTTTGCCAGATACAGGGCCTCCTGTAGCCCAGGCTGCCCTGAACTTACTGGGCAGCCAAGGATGACNTTGAACTACTTAATCCTCCTGCATCATTCTCCTAAGTGCTGGGATCGCAGTATGGTCAGCTCGTCTTTATTCTTAAGGAAACAAAAGTTGTGTTTTTGAGGAGATGGTGATTTTTATTATGCTAANTACAGAATANGGTGAAAATAATTTCATTCGTGTCAACAATGGTAGAGATAGAGCCACAGTACCATGCTTTGCCTGCAGCAGCCTGGGTCTTTCCCTCCGTCTTTCAGGGACCTGAACTCAAGTAAAAACAGATCTTTGATTTTGAAGCCAAAAAAATGATTTCAAGACAAGCCCTTATAAAGTAGAGCCAGAGTGTATTAGAAATACAGGGAAAAAAGCTTAGGGACAATTAAATCACAACTTCAAGTATCTATATAGGGTTCNCACAGAACAGTCACAATTATCTTAATGGCAAACATACGCCATGTTGGTGGTTCCTCAGTTACATCCCCAAGGGTGTCTGAGAAAAACAAAATTTACCCTTTCTCTCTTTTTGTTAAGTAAGAATAGAGGATAGATCCAAAGATGCCTTGGATAAGAATATAGTTTGATAAGAGCAATCCAGGCACCATTAGCTTAGCACAAAGAGGGTTCCTGATGATACCCCAGAAAGCTGAGCTTACAGCTGGGAAGGGGCAAAGACCTTGAACAAACGCCAGTTGTGTTGGAGTCCTTGAGTCTCAGAGATGGAGGTGAGGGGATTTTTCCCTTCCTTTGTCCTCATCCTGTTCCTCCTTTTTCTATCCTGCTCTAGTTCAGGTAATACTTGAGAATTTAATGACAATGATAAATATACATAGACACAAGAATGATATACATGCACATATGTGGATATATAATTACATGCATGATGTATGTATAATACATAAAAAGAAATCTTATATAGTTATTGACATATTATTATAAATGAAATAAAAATTGTTTATTAGTCTCNAAAATTCATACTAATTCTATTGATTGCAAACATTAGTACTACCACTATATAATGTAAAAACAAGAAAACAATATTTACACAGATGGAAAGATACATCAATCTTTAGTGTGAAGAGCATTTTCTACCAATTCATTAACCATGTTTGAAAACATACCTCAAAAAATTACTTGACATAATTTCTTTCTTTTCTTTTTTCTTTTTTTAGAGTTCACATGGCACAGAAGATATGGTCATGGAGGTAAGATTTAAATAAGGTTTTTTTTGTAATATAATCATTGATTTCTACTTTAAGCTATGATAACTCTAAACCTGAAGACAAATGATTACTTTTGGGTCACTTAGAAATCCTATAAGGTAATTTTTTTCTGAGATCATTAAACAATTTGATTATTGAAAGACATAACACATACGTACCCACACACACACACACACACATACACACACATACACACAAAGGGGCAGATGAAAACTATTCAGTGGGGTCTCCATTTTCTCTTACATGCTTTGTAACAGTGCAAGGCTGTGGAATTTGAATTGGTGTTTAAAGATTGCTTAACTTTTTTGCAAGCCTCGTGTTTGCTTCAANAGAGAGAACTAAAGTTAGTGCACTCGGAACCTTAAGATTTGGCGCAATTAGGAGCTGACAGATGTTAGACAATTTACTACTTGAGATGTACTGAATGTAACAACCAATCCTGCTGGTATAGTGTCTCCTGTGATTACTGGTTCTGCTGAAGTAGAGGCAGTCAAAAGAAGACCAACTTGGCTCTGCCTCTCCAGCTGGAGCTCACTGGCTAAGCTGGTGGTTTTACATAAATTAGCCAACTCCTATGAGCTTCTGGTTTTAATATGTAAAAACCACAGGGTTCCTTATGGCAAGAACCCCACAAACAACCCAAAAAATGCAGCTGACTTAGTGATTGATGGACTATGTGCTCAGTGACTGGTAACTGCTAACTCATTAAACCCACTGCAGAATGACAGAGTGAAAGGCCAAGAGGAACTGCTGAGCATCCAATGTGACAACCTCCATGCCAAACCCAAATGATGCCACTCAGACTGAGAAGGATTTCCACTTGGAGGCTTAAAGAACAGAAGGACAAGAAATTATTAGCTCAAATAGCATCAAAACCATTTCTCCTCCCACTTTGTGAGCTGGGAATCTGACATGTAGATTTTATAAAGATCAGTGGTATAGCTTGGTAGACTTCAGGAACTTTATCATGAGTAGGATACATGACAAGGTAATAATTCTTTAAGATAACAATTGAATTCATTTGATGATTCAAGGTATTCTAAATGCTGAAAGTTGTAGATACGGAAGCCTCNAGTATTTTAACATTTAGAAGTGGCAAAAATTCTAAATAAACAAGATAACTGATAAAAGTCTTTTCTTAGAAACAAAAACAAAAGAACACTTGTCATTTCTGTAGAATATTGGCAGGAATTTCATTAGAAAGCACTTTATTGTCAAATAAGCCATNGGAAACCCTGCTGTAGAGTAAAGCATAATGGTTTATACTTAATTGTGNTTAGGATTTATAGTACTAAAAAAATAAGTGCAGGCATTTCATTGCACTGACATATTAAAACACTTGGAACTCAGTGACTAAGAACATAAATTTATTTTTCACATCTCTAGAAAATAGAACCCAAGCTCAAGGTGTTAGTGGGGCTGTGGTCCCTTGGAATATGCAGAATCCTTGTCCCTTTCAGCTGCCAGTAGCCCCACANGCTACATGGTTGTGAAGGCATAATTACAGTGTCTGCCTCCAGCTGCTCGCAACTTCTCCCTGTGGCTCTTCACATAATCTTTCCTCTGAGTATGCAAAAGATGCCCCCCTCCCCGTAAGATGAATCTGTGAGGAGAGATATAATNTATATATGTGTTCCCAAGCTCAGTTAGCATCCAGCTGATAACCAAGAGGACCCCCTCATCTATGTTAAATGTGTGACTCTTCACTTCGGGTGAGACTGCCCAGCAANCACTGCATTTCCCTGCACACCCTTTTTATTCCCCCTCTCCCTAGTCATGTCTCAGGGCCCCTCACTCCCCAAACCTCTAAACTCCGTGTGCATTCTGACTTTCAGATGTCAGCCTTTATTCTTATTACATAGGGAGATTAGAAATGATGAGAAGACAGTTCCACAGGCTCCTCCATCCTCTACTCACTGCTCACATCTGCGTTGCTGTGCCCTGCTGCCATTTGTAGGGCTCACCATACCTGCCCTTCTCTTGTGCAGTAGGCCTGTTTCATCCAGTCCTTTTAACCTGTAGCCACAGAAAATGTCCTTTCTCTCCCCATTGCTGGTTTCTCCTTCTTCATGGCTATCACTATCAACACACATACATTCTCATGGCTATCACTATCAACACACATACATTCCACTGGGGCTATTGGGGTCGGGGAGGGGGGAGACATTCTGCCATGACAGCCTTTTTCCAGACACTTGAGAGGCAAAGGTAGGTGAATCTCTGTGAGTTCAAACCCAGCCTGGTCTACATAAAGAGTTCCAAGATACCCAGTGCTACATAAAGACGCACTGTCTGAGCAAGCCATTAATAGTAATAGTAATAATAATAATAATAATAATAATAATAATAATCCTGTCATGTTCAAACTCTGTACTTAATACCCCATGTATTCCATCTACTTGACAGCAATGTAGCAACAGAAATGCTTTTGCCTGTGATTGCTCTTTTCAATTCCCTGGTCTATCTTCTCCTTTGAATATAGCAAGTTTTAACACTGGTAATCAACACTTGCCTCCTTGCCACTCATGATGTACAAGTGGTTAATTCAGTGAGCCACTCTCCAGCTTCCCCTGCAGTGCACAGCTGGGCTGTCACATCTAGACAGAATAGTATTCTAAGTGAAGAGAGGCATTTCTCTTTTCTTTTCTTTTTTTTTTTCAATCTCTTAACAAGAAAATCTTTCCCAGACCCCTCTGAGAGAAATGTCATCGCCTGAAGTAGTCTGAGTCCTCTCCAGCTACAGCAGACGATACCTTTGGGNTACATCAGACATGACGTACCCTGAGAAGATTCCAAGCCATTTTTAGAAGTTTATGAAATGGCTTGAGATCCCAAGGAGGCTGTAAAGACAGGATGAACTCTCCCTGTGACATAAAGTCAAGCAAAGAATTTAATCTCTATAACCTGATCCAATCCCCACTATCCTTTTAAAAACTGGACTTATGCACACCTGTTGAGAGGAACTCCCAGTGTTGCGTTGTTAGAGATGGTAACTTAGTGCAATGTTACTTCTTACCCATTGCCATAAGTGATAGTGAGTGGTGCCAGAGTATTCAAAATCAAATCCTAAATATCCTGGTATCTCAGTGAAGAAAGTACCGATACTACATAGAAGTTTGTGCTCAGCAATGTAACTTTTGCCTCATGTAGACAATTCATTGTACTTCAAGAGAGCTCGAATCATTCTTGGCTCCATGATGAAAGATATTGTAAATATTGTAAGAATTCCAATAATAGACTTCTCAAATTTTGATGCCATTGCTTTATTTCCTAATAGATTTTTCTTAGACTCATCTGACAGCATGCTTATGCAAAATTCTGTTTAACAACAGATTGAGATGACATACTTTAGAATGAAAAAATGGGATTTCTCTCAAGAGAGACAAAAANGTGGCTAAAAATAACTCTCACGCACAAACTGCAATCTTATTTCCAATTTTTAGGAATCAAACCAAATAGCAAGATTACAGAGGACTAGCTCCGCATGGGCACAGTGCAAGGATCGGCTTTTAGCCACTGACTGTGCCCTCTGTGAACATGAAAAGCCCATGAGAGAGCAGCAGTAGCATTTGGTTCTTTCCATCTGCAGATTTTACTTCAAATATACATGTGTGATCTTTTTCTTTCTTATCAATAGTTTCAACCAAATCTGATAAAGTACTCACTTCTAAGGTAGAGTTATGAGTGAGAGCTACATTAGATATAGGAAAGTGAATGCTTTCATTAAAATGGGTTTGTATTAAGAAAAAAACAGATCAAAAGAAAAAGTGTTAATTGAATTTCCAGTTAACCTGAGATGTTCCCTCCAACTCTGTCTGTCTCTGTCTCTGTCTCTAACTCTGACTCTGTCTCTGTCTCTCTCTCTCTCATAGACAGAAACTTCTCTGATCCTTCCTTGCCCAGCAGTGGGGACGAATCTCTTCCACCCACGGTCCCACAGCCACTTATAAAATAATCACTCAGAGGCTTAATATTAATTACAAATTGTATGGCCTATGGCTTCAGCTTCTTGCTAGCTAGCTCTTTCATCTTAAATTAACCCATTCTTATTCATCTATATGTTGCCACCCGGCCGTGGCATTACCAGTCTGCTGGCATCTTATTTCTCCGTGGATGGCAGCTGGTGTCTCCCCTGACTCCACCCCTGTATCTCTGCTTGGATTTCCTGCCTGGCTTTAAGCTTTCTTGTCATAGGCCAAAACAGCTTTATTTATTATCCAATGGGAGCCACACATGTTCACAGCATACAGAAAGACATCCCACAGCTCTCCCCCTACAACTTCCAACACATCAAAACCTGTCACATAGATTTTCTCACTCCTAGAGCAGCAAGAGACAGAGGCACACATTTCTGCAGGCTGAGTATACAGCTGCCTCAATGAGTCCTGCACTGTGTCTCATGCTGTGTTATCCAAAAATTATCTTTTTTCTCTGGGTCTGAGCAGTACTCTTGAGTGAGGGGATCACGGAGTCACCACATTGGGTGATGGGGTTAGATTCCTTCTGAACATGACAATGGGCGGCAAAGACTTGAAGTGGTAACTGCTGCTCTTAAGGGCCGGTTTCAGTTCCCAGCCAACATGGGCAGAATCATCCATAAGCCTCACAGGGGATCCAGTGTCTTATCCAGGGTAGAAAATTCTAGAAATGTAAGCAATATATGTTTATTAAATAGTATAGCCCTATCCTGGAAACAAGAAAACTGAAATATTTTAAATGTGTTTTTTTCCCATATGAAAATTAACTTAGATTCATTATTTTATCTCACTGAGATTTCATATCTATCTCTACAGAAATTAGAAACTAATAGAGGATTAGAAAATATACACACATCATTTCTGCTAAATATTGCCATTAAGAAGAAAACAAATGCAGCAGTATTTTTGTTTGACCTATAAAACTTTGACTACAAATTTTAAAATATTTACATAAGCTCTTTACAGAATTGCCTTCCTATTATATATATAAAATTGCTAATACATCACAAAATGTTAAGGCCTCACTACTGTTAGTAGGTGATATTTCTTTCAGATAGTATCTCAAAGGTCAATGTCAGAGGAGATTAAAAAAAAAACAACCCTGTGCTGCTTAAGTTAGATCATCTATTAAAAAGCAAGCTGAAAGCCCCAACTGGGCATCTTTCATCAACAAATGAAGCTTCTAGTACTGGGAATATGTTATATCCAATCAAGTTGTTGGCCAAATGGGCAACATGTGAAACCCTCCTCCCCCCAAAAAAATCAACCCAGGCTATTGCCAAGGCTGTTGATTGTTCTCCACAAACTGACTGAAGACAGAACATACATAAGCCATTGAACATGGAGAAGTCAAGCTGGTGCTTATCTAGAGCCTTCACCCCAACAGACTACTTACTACTCATGGTACTGGAAGGCACTCTGCGTGCTACCAAAGGAGAAACCTCAACACAAATCCAGATACAAGTCCTTTAATTTACAGCAATGACCTGCCTGCAAGATATATTGGTGCAATAGTGGCACAAAGCTTGTGGGAGTAACTAATGAGTATCTGATTGGATTTAAGGTCCACTCTGTGAAATGGAACCCATACCAACACTGCTTGGGTGGCCAAGAAAGAACCTGAGATTAGATCAGCCATGGGACTTAAGGGAAAACCAAATATTACTGCTCCAGTAAAGGAACATAGCAATAAAATGGCTCACAACTTTCTGCTGCACTCATAGATCAGTGCCTTGTTTAGCCATCATCAGAGAAGTTTCCTCCTGCAGCAGACGGGAACAAATACAGAGACCCACATCCAAATAATATGTAGAGAGTGGGAGACCTTGGGACACACAGTCTTAATTGGGATGGTTCAATCACAACCCTTTCCTCAGGGCTCAGGGAACTCTACAGCAAAGGAGGCAGAAAGAGTGTAAGAGCCAATGGGGATGGAAGACACCGAGTAAACAAAGCCTTCTAAACATAACAAGTCCAACAAGCATAAACTTACAGAGACTGTAGCAGTATGCATGTGGCCAGCACAGGTCTGTACCAGAGAGGATCCTAGAACAGAAAGAAATGGACACATGTCACCATCCCTAACCCAGAAGCTGTCCCCAGTTGATAACTACTTGCAAATGAAAAATTAATTTTCTCCAAGGGAGTCTCCCTGGGGAAACAAATCACTCTTAAAGGTGACCCCATGCCCAGCAGTAGATGGCCAAAACAAAATAAACTCTATGGCATCTTTGGAAGTCCTTTGTCTTACAATGTTGAATCAGAACTTTCTCTTTTTTTTCTTTTTCATCTATTATCATTATTAATTACTATTTTTATCTTATATGTCCTTTGCATATATATTATAGCTTCTGGTTCCGTGTGTTTGGAATTCTTGTGTACATGAATGTGTGTGTCTTTGAGGCTAAAATGTATTTCTCATGCTTTTTCTTTGCCTCTTTTTCTTCTCTTTGCTTTCCTCTGTTCTGTGCTAATTTGTTTGGTGTTTTTGTTTTATTTTATTATGTTCTATTTTATTTTATTATTATTTCTTAGATGCTTGTTTGTTTTCTAAGGAGAGATGGAAAGGTGTGGATCTGGATGGTCAGGGACTGGGAGGAGGTGGGGACTGTTGTAATCAGAAAATATTGCATGGAAAAGCATATTTTAAATAAAAGGGGAAAAGAATAAGCTGGGGTAGCCTGACATGATGGTACATGCCTGCAATCCTAGTACCTGGGAGGTAGAGATAGAAAACTCCGGAGTATGATGTCAGCCTGGGCTACAGGAGGCTGTCTTAAATAATCAAAAACCAGAAACAAATACAAAACAGTAAAAACAACACAAGCTGGATGAGTGAACCATGGCTTGCTTCTATTGAAGCCATCGCAATGACCTCAGGGAAGAATTTTCTTCCTTTTGAGGCACACGGCTCACTACTAACTCATTCAGAGGGTATGGCTCTTAGCTGTTCTTTGTAGATGCTGCTACACTAGTGATATGTGAGTGACTCCTGCCTCTTCAACCTTTCCTGCCATTTCATTTCTTCTTCCTTCCAGAGAGGATAGTCTCCCAGAACAACTGTTTCCCAAACTGGGCACTCATGATGGGTTTCAAACCTGTTCATCAACTCCCATGCTCACAATTTGTATATATGTTGTCACAGATAATGGCTGATTATGAATCCTGGCCACATGTTCAGAGATAAGAGAATTCAAAGGAAGATAATCTCCCCAGAGCATTCAGAAATTCATTTATTGCTTTATTCTCATCTTCTAAAATCTTTAAGCACCTTTGCATTCTAGACCTCTAGGCAGCTGGGTAGCAGGATACAGGGATTAAAGAAGCCACCTGTCTCCAATCACTGCCACTGTGGTGACAGAACAGGTTGCCTTGAAAGTCAAAGCAAGCATATCAAGTCCCACAGCCTGAGCGGGGAACTATAGGGGCACAAAAGGGGATCGTTTAGAGCAAGAAGGATGGGAGGCAGCCTTCTGAAGGAGTTAACATCATGGGTGGGTCACAAACATACAAACTTTGGTAGGAAAATTAGGATGACGATTTTAGAAAGTAGAAAAGCTCAAAGCTCATGCAAAGACCTGGAACGTGTGTGTGTGTGTGTGTGTGTGTGTGTGTGTGTGTGTGTGTGTGTGTGTGTGTGTGTAGAAGGAGCTGTACAGAGATAACTTGCAAATGGTACATTTGGGGAAACAATGAGAGACAGGCAGAAAAGAAGTACTTTTGGTGCAACCACATCTCATTTGACTTACAAAGTGGTACACTATAAAATCATCTTGTTTTTGTTTCAGTTTCTGAAGAGGACAAAGGATTTGGACCCATTTTTGAAGAGCAACCAATCAATACCATTTACCCGGAAGAGTCACTGGAAGGAAAAGTGTCACTCAACTGCCGGGCACGAGCCAGCCCATTTCCAGTTTACAAGTAATGTACCTCACAGCTCTTTTCAGAAGGGAGGGCTAGGGCTGCAGGGTGCAGGCCCCACCTGTAACCTCTTATCTGTAGAGAAATCTGTAAGACAGGTCTGTAAGGTCCATCGACATCAGCTCAAATATTGGCAGACCCACTACTGAAAACACTATATGGTTTTTATGTACAAAGTAGTTTTCCTAAATATATGTAAGAATTTACTTATATATAATTATACAGGTAGATTTGATATTATCTAATGAGCTGATGCTTTCAAACAAACAAAATGTTACATAAAAGCACACACACACACACACACACACACACACACACACATATATATATATGAAGATAAAATCATTTTGTATGCACTGTCCTGGATAACTCAAATCCATTAGTGACTGATAATATTTTTATATTAACTACATTCAAAAGTTTGCATAGGCAATTCTAGAAGGTTTTACCCTTTTCAAGTGACCTCAAATCTTTACCCNTGATGACACAGAAAGTTCCCTGAGGGCCAGCATTCAACCCTAACACTTATGTATGTGAGGCANGCATTCTACCAGTGAGCTGCATTCCCAGCACAAACATGGGTCTNACATATCTCTATCTTCTGAACAAGGCATGAGCCACTCTGTCTATGTTCCTGGCTTACTTCTCTGTGCTATCATCAAAACTTGGTAAGAAGTAAAAATTGATTTCTCTGCTATAGAGAGTTTATAAAATTGTACCAGCACTTTAATCTGATTTGAAGACTAAGAGTTAACTAGATGCCAACGAATTTGAATTTCTTTTGTGAAGTGTTTCCATGAAAGAAAAAGACGTGATGGGAAAATGGGACTTTAGTGGACAATTGTCATCCAACTTAATTGAAGTTTATCAATTAATAATTAAGTGTTTGATAGTAGGCTTTCTTTCTGCTATAAAACAGCTTTCTATTGTTATACAAAGTGTTATTACCAGGGAAAATATTACCTTCCTACCACTTAATTACAATTGTGTTCATTTTCTCTTGCCTCTGGCTATAATTACAAGATTACTACTAAAGTAAAATATGAATATAGATATAAAATCACCATCCTCCTGAAATTATTTTTATTGCTTCAATTTCATGCATGGGAGCACAATATAAATTATAAATAATACGTTTGTTCTAAAAATTATTTGGTTGCTAGACTTACTGCAATGGCCCCTGCACACAGTCATGGGCATGGGCCGGCATTAGTGACGGGTTGTGGAGGAGATTTATCCACAGAAATATTTACAGGAAAAAATGCTAAATACTAAGTTAGATGTATTGACTTGACTGAATAAGTTAAGCACAGATGCTAGACCAAAGCACCGGTGTGATGAATTCTAAAAAAGCCTCCAGATAGTGTGAAAATCTCAAGCCTATTTCAGTGATACAGATCCGGTGATACTGTCCTCACCAGCAGCCTCCAGACTGGCTTGGAGGCAACCAACCAGCAGGTGCTATGCTCAGTGTTTCGAGGAGCACAGCATGGGCAGGGCTATTGTCCTTCCCTGCACAGAGGCAGTATGAATGAAATGTGTTCCTGCAAATATATCACTGATTCCACCCCACAGGTTTTAGCCAAACAAAATCCACAGCTTGAGCTGGCTTGACTGTCCATTTATTAATATAGGGAGTGGAGGGAGCCAAGTAGATATTCAATCCTGATAGGGAGGTGGCTACAGCTTCAAAATAAAGCTTGAAGGGGAAGAGGGGAGGAGAGGAGAAAGACTTGTTTGGTGGTAAAAAAAAAATGCCTAAAGTTTTTCAAAAGCACTGAATTACAGACAAACCACACTACCTTAGGTACTCATGCAGTTTGTCCTTCACAAAGTAGTTCTGTATGTGTAGCATGCTCTATCGTGATGGTTATGCATGGTTGCATCCTGAGAGGTAGGAGGTACAACAGGAATTTTACTTGCCACTCACCAGCCTTGACAAGCTTTTCCCCATCTCCACCCCGCAAGCAGCAAGCACTACTGTAAGAAGAACTTCTAACCAGTCTTATTAATAAACACGCGGAACAAGAAATAAGGGTGAAAATCTGACAGAGATCAGAGGAATTAGGAGCAAGCCACCACTCACCAATGCTGCCTCTACTTCCCAGGAGCGAAGTGGAGCAAAGAGAGAGACTTCCTGTCTAACCTGGCTTTTTCCTCCCAAGCTACATCACTTCCTGTCTTGTCTGCATGGATCTTCAGAACTCTAAGGTTGATGCTGGGATTAAAGGCGTGTGCCACCACCTCCTACTGCTAGTTCCCCATGTGACCTTGGAGTCACAGAGAACCAAATGGATTAAGGGCGTGTGCTAACTTGCATGGCTATTGTTTTTCTATTAGTGGCAGCCCCGTTTTTCCTCTGACCCTCAGATAAATTTTATTAGGGAAGACAAATAAAATATCACCACACACTACAATAAAAATACACATGTAAAGGCAAGCACAGGGGTTTCAATACCCATGTCTGAAAATAGACAACGAGCTTACCCAAACACAGTGAGGCATAAAATTATATGATATCCCAAACAACCGCAGCCAGAGGCAGGCAATGCAATAAACACAACTTGGAACCAGTAAAGTAGGGAAAAATCCCCACACCTGAAGTTGCCTGACTAGGAAGCATGTGTCATGCTCACTCCACACCACTTGCTTTGATTCTAGCAGGGCCATTCCCACATAGTGCTCTGTGTTTGTTTTTGAAATTAGCTCTGATGACAGAAAGATTGTTAACTGGGAAATGTCCCAGTGACCCAACTTATAAAGACATTCTGACATCATGCATTTTCGCCATTATCCTCACCTGCATCAGAAATGTATTTGGCATCCAAAAAGTAGCCACAACTGCCCCCCTCCCCTGAACTTCATGATGAGGACTCTTGTCTGATGGTTTTCCTGGGACATTGCTTTAAGAGAAGGACCCTAGCACAGGGTAAAATGATTTGTTACTGTCATCTCCAGTGAAAACTCTTTTCTACATGCATTCTTCTCAGCAAATCACACAAAACAAACAAACAAACCAGCAGACTTCTATTTATAACATTACCCCTTCGGTGGGTGGTATTGTTAGCCATAATATTTCTCATTGACGCCACGATACATAGGAGTATATGGTGGAGGAAAATGCCTTCCACAAATGTAGCCCCTAAAAATGTGAAAAGGCCCCAGTGAACACTAAATCTAGGGTGAAGAAAATCTGATTTTACTAGCTTAGCTGTAGCTTGGAGTTAAGACTCCGTGGAGTAATTTGAACTATGTGATCGCCCCCTGGTGGTCAGGTTGTGTGTCAGTTACGGAGCAGACATCCTGCTTCCATCAGTTTTATTGGAAAATTGCTGTGCTATTTAGCCAGATATTGATGGTTTAGGTTTTAATTCTTCTACAGATATGTTTTTAATAATTTATACAGTGTATCTATACGTGTACTAAACTACATAGCAATATATGGCTATCAAATATGCTCATTTCTAAACAATAAAAAATCAATCTCTGGAATGAAACTTGGTTACACATTTTTTTTTCTTTTAGGATACTTCATTTAAGATGAGGGAATGGGTCAGGAATTAGCACTTAAATTTCTGTACCTTAGCTAAATTATAATTCATATTTCCAAATACTCAGAATTACAGCTCATTAAGAAATACCACTGAATCATGTATAATCATTTCACTTCACACGGATCTAGACTTAAATCACTTCAGAGTGATGCTAGCCTGACAGAGTTTCCAGGCTTTGTGACCTTCAGAGTGACATTAATGTCTTTTTCTCGAGATGGAGAATGAATAATGGGGACGTTGACCTGACAAATGACCGGTACAGTATGGTAGGAGGAAACCTGGTCATCAACAGCCCTGACAAGCAGAAAGACGCTGGGGTATACTACTGCTTGGCATCAAATAACTATGGCACGGTCAGAAGCACTGAGGCGACCCTGAGCTTTGGATGTAAGTAATCATAACATATTTTTAAGTGGGATTATTTGTGTGAAATGAAATTACAAGTGTTTTAATTATTGATAGAGGTCTATATAAATTGGGGTTTAATGCTGTGATGGTTTACTATCTCACTTTTCTCTTCCATTAAAATTACTTCTCCTGGAAGGATGTTTCAGAGATTGAGTATAGCAGCTACTCTTCCAGAAGCACCAAGTTCAGTTCCCTACCCCATGTTGAATGACTCACAACCACTTATAACTCCAGCTCCATGGAATCCAGTGCCCTCTTCTGGCTTCTGTGGGTAGAAAGCAAACACACACACATACACACACACACACACATATAACACATATGTACACAAACATATACATGCACATACACACACATACACACCACACACACATATTACACACATGTATACAAACATATACATGCACATACACATACACACATGCACAGGTATAGGTAAAATTAAAAAATCTTGCCCCTCTGAATATGGACCCTCTAACCTTATCATTCCAACCAAAGTAGTGACACTGTGTGGTTTATTAAAGAAGTCATGTCCCCTGATCATTTATAGGTGGCAGGTGGCTGTTGATGAGACGAGTTACACACTCGTGGAAACTTCAGTTAAAATACAGTAATTCTGGGTGACTGTTGACATATCAGTACATACAACCCTAAGAGTTCAACAAAGAAAGAAAACAGGCAACTGGCAAGAGTGTACCATAGAAGAAATGCATTGTACAGGGTAGTGGGACTTGCATTGTAGGTTCAGCATAGGCCAAGTGCTACAAGTGCTGTGAAGATAATGTAAAAGAAACCGGGATCACATTCTGAAGAATCTGGAGTGGTTCTCTGCAGTCTAGCATCAGTGAAGTGGTACCAGCACTGTCCATGAAGGCCCCCAGCGGGTGAGGATTAGCTATTAGGAAAGAAACTATCTGAGGTATGCAGAGGATCTTGTGCCTCTCCTAAGCTCCTCCATCGCTGAAAATATCTGGCCCTTCAGTGTTTAACTTCTGTGGGCTGGAATTAATTAAACTGAATTTTGGTTAGTTGATTATCTTAAATTTGAATTAAGACTTTTTTTTCATGGGGGCCGATAATGGAAAACATTTTTAAAAACTAGTTGCTAAAATGAAAGTTAGAGTTTGTTCTAAAGGACAGGGTTACATTGAAAGGGAAGCTGATTACAGTAATAAATCTCCAGTTTGTGATTTTTGTGTCATGTTTTTTATCTTTGCTAAATACATTACAGGATGAAAGTGATGTTTCAAGAAAGCAGATCAATCACCAGGAAGGGTGAGATAGGTCAAGAAACAATAATATTAAAGCAAAGAGAGTTGTAGATAAAACACATCAAACTTGAAAGAAAAACTTCAGGACCTGCACTGCACTGAAGTTCTTTCTTTCTTTTTTTCTTTTTTTTTCAAAGAAGGACAAGTTAAAAGACAGTAGTAACATTCTTCTGTCACTGCAATAGCATGGGAGCTAGGAAAATGACTTTTAGATGACACTAAGCACGTGAGTTTCTGTTCCACATCCAGAGATTAACAGAACTTCGCCAAGTTTAGTTAAACATCAAATGAGCCAGTGAGGCTAGAAAAGGCCTTTAGGCGCCCTTGGCACCTTGAGTCCAGAGATGTGGCTTTGAGCCTTCCTCTGGAAAAATTTAACAGGGACAGTACATGGATTTCCAGAGGCAGATGTGGGTAAAATGTAAGGGAGTAAAATGTAGGTATTATGGTTTGGGTGTGGATCACGAAGAGAAAGAGAGGCAGAAATTAAACAGAACCAATATTAGTTAAAAAAAAAAAAGAAAAGAAAAGAAAGGAAGAACCAAAGTACTTCAGGATCAAGAAATCAAGCAAAATGTGAGTTTTAAACACGTAGAAAAAAACAAAAAAAGAGGTGAGGGAATGGATCACTTTCCCGTTATCCAACTGGGGGTCCATTCCTCGGCTCTTTTCACTGAGTCTCCAAGCACCAGCCAGAAGGGATGTGCACCCGTCTTTCCCTCTAGTTTTTGCTGACCTCACTGTATTTCCTCACTGAGACTCTCCCTAACCTAAAGGAACATTTTTAGGTTAGCTGGAACCTTCATGGTTGCCGGAATTGTGCAGGCTGCCAGGAATCCATGAAGGAACTGGATGGCACGCGCAAATCCCAGCTATGAAAACAAGTTGCTTTTGCACGGGTGTCCAGAGCCAGCTGAGCTCTGCCATATCGCACACACAGGTTACTGAAATCACACTTAACATATATCTCTTTCTCTTGAGCACAGTGATCATTTCCCTTTTCCCTTTTGAAATCAGATCTCGACCCATTTCCTCCTGAGGAACGTCCGGAGGTGAAAGTGAAGGAAGGGAAGGGCATGGTGCTTCTCTGCGATCCCCCGTACCACTTTCCAGGTAAAAGGAGTTTCTCGGACTACAGACACCTAGGGGATTAAGTGAGGACCTCTGAATGTTCTAGTAATGATAATGCGCTAATAATTACTGAATTTTTCTAACAATCATGTCCCATCATTAATTTAATGAGAATCATTCTTTGCATTTGTTGTGTGAACTTTTCCTGGGGGAATAAAACATCTCACCACGGATAGGACACTCCCCTAAGAAAGGATTCCACCCAAGACCAGGTTGGTGAACCAATGAATTTAACTAGTGTCCCTTGCAGGGATATGGGAGAGGTGTTATTTACATCAGCACAGGTAACTTAAGAACAGCTACACCACTGAAAAAAATGTCTTTTCTCCAGCAGCCACTAACTTCCTATAAGATAATTATATGTTAGGAAGGAGTGGAACCAGGTGAATCCTTCCCCCAGAACGTTAAGTGTACCAGCCTCAAGGAGATAGCATGCAGGTAAACACGGGCCACTGAGAATTCCTTAGAATAATGGCTGTCTGTGCCCACAGGACAGCATTCCACAAGAGATTGCTGTGTGGTCATCACTTACAAGTGGCTATAGATACTTTTCTGTCTGGGCTCCTTCATCACTTGGCCTAATCCTAAGGTTTTCTAGTCATTTTAGTTTATAAACAATAAGTATGTTGGATTGTGCCCTAGTTAAAGTTCCTATTACATAGGAGAAATTATGGAAGATTTTTCAAAAATTATGTTAAATATTCAGAAATAGAACAGCACTAAGGAATGATGTATGATCAATCAGTTTTTCAATTTAGTATCTGCAATATACTGTGAATTATAACTAAGCACTAGAAAGGGATAAAGACATGATAAATTATTAATATCCTTAGAGTCACTGATCTATGAGAATAATTGTGCACTTCAGAAAGGGAACCAATTAAAAATTCAACTTTGAATACATATTTCTTTCATTTGATATGGTTAAAATAAAGGCTACTATCGTATATATCCATAGGCTTGTTTTCATTTGTTTTATTTATCCCCCTGACAATGAAATAAATGTTTTATGCTTTTATATATTAAAGGTGACTTAAAACATATCCATAGAAAATGAAACAGAACACTCTGCTACAAGTAATTTTGTGTGGAATGCACCGACTCCATATATATTCATAAACATACACACATATGTATTTCACACAAAATTATACACATACATTACATGTAAATTTTCATGTTTATAAAATTTCATGTGCATATATGAAAATTGTTTATTTATATATATTTCTATATATATAGAAAATTGTATGTATCTCTAGCAATTTTCTCTGTACTGCGAGAAAGACAGTTAATTAGCTCACATAGGAGGGACATGTTTACAATGTTATAACAGGCTTCCATCACAGTAGTTTTTTGCTGGAGGAAATGCCAAAACCATGAGTAAATCCCTCTCCTCTTCATAGTATTTCCCACAAACAAGGCAATGGCTGCCTGGTGACTCCCTTTACCTACTCAACAATGGGCAAGCTCCAGTGACTAAGAGAACCCCTTGTGAGCACTTTCCCTCAACTAGAGGCTGCTTATTTCACAGGACACACCAGGGGAACAGAACAATAAAAGCTGCCAGCTCCCAGAGACCCTCTGTGGTGACAAGAGTACTTAAGAGATACAGGATAAAAGAGAGGAGAAAGATGAGGAAAGAGTAAGGGATAAGATAGATTTTAGAAAGGGCCTTGTTAGGAAGGGACTGTTGACTAAATAAGGAAGTGAAGGAGCTAATAGTATAAGCATCTTGGAGGACATTCCAGGCAGTGAGGCAACAAGAGCAAGGGCTGAGGTAAGACCATGGGTGCAGTGCAAGCCAGAGTACCTGCAGTAGTGAGAATGACCTAGAAAGCATTAAGAAATATCATGAGAGTTCCAGGAGCTGTGCTGTGGAGAAGAACCTCATCATGCATGCATAGCAACCATGTGCTTTTACTTTCAGTGAGATTTTCACTCAGAGTGTTGAGCAGAGGAGCCACATGACATGCGTGGTTACTGTTGTAAGAAGGATTGGAGCAGTGGTTCTCACACTGTGGCTTGCACCTTCACAGGAGTTGCATATCAGATATTCACACTACGACTCATAACAGTAGCAAAATTAGGAAATTCCTTTTTTTTCTTTGCCTGATATTCTGATTGTTTTTGTTTTGTTTTCTAAATTTATTACATACAATATTGTGGTAGTTTGAATGTAATTGGCATCCATAAGCTCATAGGGAGTGGCACTATTATGAGATATGGCCTTGTTGGAGTAGGCATGGCCTTGTTGGAGGAAGTGTGTCACTGTGGGGGTGGGCTTTGAGGTCACTTTTGCTGAAGTGTCACAGTCCACTTTCTGTTGCCTTCTGATCAAGATGTAGCCAGCACCATGTCTGCGTGCACACCACCGTGCTCCCTGCCATGATGATAATGGACTAAACCTCTGAAACTGTAAGCCACCACGTCAATGAAATGTTTTCCTTTATAAGAGTTGCCACGGTAATAGTGTCTCTTCACAGCAATAGAAATGCTAACTAAGACAAATATATTTTATGATGTTCTTTCCACTTCCCCAACTAGTGCTGCCTAGATCCTCTCCACCCTCTACTCACTCAACTTCATATTCTCTCTCTCTCCCTCCCTCCCTCTCTCTCTCTCTCTCTCTCTCTCATAACAAAAACAACAAAAAATCAAAAGACACCCCCTCCAAAAAAAATACAAAAAGTACCAAAACAAAACACACACACACACACACACACACACACACACACACACACACACAAACAAACAAACAAACAAAAAATATAGAATAGATTCTGTATTTGTCAACTACTCAACCCTGGAGTGTGGTTGATGTAGCAAGTGACAGTAGTGTGCCATTGGAGAACGCTTCTTTTCCCATTCTCATCAGGTACCGGTTACAAATAGCTTCTATTTTAGGGCTGGGACTTGAGTCCACTTTCCTGTCTCACTTCTTGGATTTTTTTCTGGTTTGAGCCTATTCAGGTCTTATGCATGTCATAACACTTTCTGTGAGTTTATGTGCGTATCAGTCCTGCTGTGTCTGCAAGAGACTATTTCCTTGGAGACATCCACCACCTCTGGCTCTTATAATCTTTCTGCCTCCTCTTCCCCATAGATTTCTGAGTCTTGACAGCAGGCATTTGGTAAACACATCCCATTTATGGCTGAGTGTTCCAAAGCCTATCATTGTCTGCACATTGTCTACTTGTGGGACTTGGTGTCAGTTATCTACTGCAAGAAGAAGCTTCTCTGATGAGGGGTGAATGAGGGACTGATCTAAGTATATATCAGAATATCATTAGGAATAATTTTATTGCTATGTTCCTTTAGCAGAATATTAGTTGTATGTTGTCTTAGTTAGGGTTTCTGTTGCTGTGATGAAACACCATGACCAAATGCAAAAATAAGTTCAACTTACTCTTCCATATCACTGTTCATTAGCAAAAGAAGACAGGCCAGGAACTCATACAGGGCAGGAACCTGGAGGCAGGAGCTGATGTAGAGGCCATGGAGGGATGCTGCTTACTGGTTTGCTCCCCATGGCTTGCTCAGCCTGCTTTCTTGCAGAACCCAGAACCACTAGTCCAGGGATAGCAACACCCACAATGGGCTGGGCTCTCTTACGTCAATCATTAATTAAGAAAATGTACTACAGGATTGCCTGCAGCCTGATCTTTTTGGGGGAATTTTCTCAGTTGAGGGTCCTTCATTTCAGATGACTTTAGCTTGTGACAAGTTGACATAAAACTAGCCAGGATATATGTTTCCCCCTAGTGCCATGGCCTAATTAGTCTCAGGTTTTGGGCCATTTTAGCAGTGTTAAGTAGGGATTCTTTATCATGGAGTGGACCTTAAATCTAATTTTAAATAGTAACTGGTTACTTCCATAATATTTGCACCAGTATATCTTGCAGGCAGGTCTCTGTTGTAGGTTTCAGGGTTTGTAGCTAGGTGAGATGGTGATTACTCTGTCCTCCAGTAGTTTGTGAAGTACTTCTAGCACCACAAATGCTAGTAAGTAGAGGTGAACCTTCTAGTTGGGCATAATTTGATTTATCTACATTCCACATTCCATGACATAAGGGAGTTGTGTCTTCAGCAGTAGAATAGTGCTGTCAGGTTGTAGAGGGTAATCAACGCCTTGTCAAAACCTTGTGTTTGTTAGGGTCTATTGGGAACCCTTTGATAAACTATTCAGCAAGATATTATCCATTCCTGGCACTGGTAATTTTACTTGGTGGTGCAGGATGTCCAGTTGAGACATTGCCACCTCCATTATGATTCCCTTTAAAATTTTTCCATATATGTACATAAATTAGAAAGCATCTAGAGTAGTAGGTTTCCAAAAGACCTTTATTGTTTGTGGTCCTTCCCCATATTCCCTTCTTTACCCTGCACTCTTATTCATCTGCCTATTACATCCCCCTATTTTAGTTTCTCCTTTGTCTGTTTATAACACTATATTTTATTTGCCTTTCCTAGGAATAGCTCCCTGCCCCTGCTCTCTGGTCGCTTACAATTACATAACCTCTGTGATTATTCACATTGAAACACACATATCTAAAGCTTAAAATCTAACATTCAAATATAAAAGAAAAATGCAGTATTTGTTTTTTGAGGGTCTTTGTTACTTCACACAGGAAGATTTTTTTCTAGCTCCATTTACATGCAAACTTCATAATTTCATTTTTCTTAACCACTGGATGATATTCTGTTATGTGAGTTACCACAGTTTTTCATTTTCCATTCATCAGTTGATGAACATCTAGGTTGTTTTCGAATTATGGGTTTGATGAATATAACAGCAATAAACATGGGTAAGAAAGTGCCTGTAGTAGGATGTAGGGTCCTTTGGGTACATGCTGAAGAGTGATATAGTTGGATCTTAAGGTAAACTGATCTCAAGATTTTTTAGGAAACATCACACTTATTTCCATAGTGGTTGTACAAGATTATACATCCAATGCAATAAATAAATGTTCAATGTTCCCTTTCCCCATATTGTCACCAGCATGTGTTGTCTTTTTTTTAATTCATCTTCGTAATTTTCACGAGAGTAAGATGAAATCTCAAAGAAGTTTTAACTTGCATATCCCTGGTAGCCACATGTTGAATATGAGGTGTGTGTATGTGTGTGTGTGTGTGTGTGTGTGTGTGTGTGTATGAATGTGCGTGTGTGCATATGTGTGTATATGAATGTGTGTGTATGCATATGTGTGTGTATGTGTATGTGTGTGTGTGTGTATGTGCATGCATGTGTGTGTTCCTCAGCCATTTGTGCTTCATCTTTTGAAAAGTCTGTTTATGCTGCAATTTCTAATTTGATTATTTGCTTTCTTGGTGTTATTTTTTTTTAGCTCTTTGTATATTCTAGATAATAACCTTCTATTAGTTGTATAATTGGAAAATTTTTTCCCTTTCTGTAGACTGCCACTTTGCTAGAATGACTGTGTTCTTTGCCATAGAGAAGCTTTTGTGTAGGAGAAAATTTTGTCCAGGTTCTGCCAGGCCCCATGTGATCCCGCAGCTGCTCAGATCCAAGTAAACACATGGAGGCTTATATCAATTACAAACTGAATGGCCTATATGGCTCAGGCTTCCCATTAGCTAGCTCTTACATCTTAAATTAACCCATTTCTATAAATCTGTACTTTGCCACGCGGCTCGTGGCTTACCAGTATCTTTACATCTTCTTCTCCTGGTAGCGTCTAGCAGCATCTGTTCAGCTCTGCTTTCTACTTTCTCTCTCTCTAGTTAGAATGTCCTGCCTAACCTTATTCTGCCTCACCATTGGCCACACAGCTTTATTTATCAACCAATCAGAGCAACACATTTTCACAGCATACAGAACATCACCCATCACTTCTGTGCTTCATGAGGTCCCATTTATTCATTACTGGTCTTAGTGCCTGTGCCATCTGTGTTTGGTTCAAAAGTCCTTTCTGCGTTTAGTGCTGAGTTTTGTGTAAGGTAATAGATATGGATCTATTTTCATTGTTCTATATGCAGCCATCTTGTTTGACCAATACTATTTGTTAGAGATGCTATCTTTTTTTCCAGTGTGTATTTTGGCTTCTTTGTCAAAAATCGTGTGTCTGTAGATGTGTAAAATTATTTCTGGCTCTTCAGTCCAATTCAATTGATTAATGTGTCTGTTTTTATGTCAGTAGCATGATATTTTTTATTACTGTAGATATGATGTACTACTTGAAATCTGGGATGCTGACACCCCTAGCATTTCATTTATTATCTAGGATTATTTAGCTATTCTAGGATATTTTGTTTTTTCCATGAAGGGTAAGATTTTTTTTCCAGTTTCTTGAAGATCATATTGGAATTGTGTTAATTGGGATTGCATTAAATCTGTGTATTTCTTTCAGTGGGATAGTCATTTTCATAATTGGTAATACTATCATTCCATGAGTATGGGATATATTTGTATCTTCTGGTGTCTTCTTCAATTTCTTTCTTCAGTACCTTAAATGTTTTATTATACAATTCTTTCACTTTCTAGGATAGAGTTAAATAGGAAGGCTACTGATTTTTGTGTGTTTATTTTATATCCTGCTACTTTGCTGAAATTGTTTATTGACTATAGAAGCTTCCTGGTGAACTTTTTAGCATCTTTTATGTATAAAAGAATATCATCTGCAAATAAGGATACTTTGATGTCTCCCTTCCTTATTTGTATCCCTAGTGCTCTAGCTAATATTTCAAGTACTATATTGACTAGGTAGAAGGATAGTGGACAGCCTTGTCTGGACCTGATTTTAATGGAAATGAATTGAATTTCTCTCCATTTAGATTGATTTTCATGTTGGCTTGCTCTAATTTGCTTTTATTATGTTGTGGAATCCTTGTATCCCCATTCTGTATGGGAATTTTATCATGAAAGGATGTTGGACTTTGTCAATGACCTTTTGGCCTTTCCTGCATCTGAGATGCTCATGTGGGTTTTTTGTTCTTTCATCTATTTTATGGTTGATTATGTTTACTGATTTATTATGTTGAATTTAGTTTACAAGTGTTTTATGTAGAATTTTTGCGTCTGTGTGCATAAGGGATATAGGTTTCAGTTAATCCACCAATGAATTGGCAGCAAGAATGTTGAGACTCTGGAAAGTACTAGAGATAGATAACTGATTGATACAGAGAGAGAGAGATTTAACTGTTCAATATGACAATTATATTCTTGAAAATATGGTAGTTATGAGAAAATGTGTTCTGTCTCAAGTTCCAATATTTACTGATAGCTCTAAAACCTCTGACCGACTGTATGCTGTTTTGTGATTAGGAAACAAAATCTTCACTTACAAAGAAGAGCTTACTATTTAGCCGGCAATATTTTCTTCTAGATGATCTTAGCTACCGCTGGCTCCTGAATGAATTTCCTGTATTTATCACAATGGATAAACGAAGATTTGTGTCACAAACGAATGGCAATCTCTACATTGCCAATGTTGAGTCTTCCGATAGAGGCAACTACTCCTGCTTTGTGTCCAGTCCTTCTATCACAAAAAGTGTGTTTAGCAAATTTATACCGCTCATTCCAATACCTGAACGTAAGTATTTTATTTGTTATACTGTTTTTGCACAGTTTTCTGATTACAATATATTTATACTAATGATCTACTGTTTTCCTGGGGAGGGCAGCATATAGCGTATGCTGGGTGAATGACTTAGTCTTTAGCATTTGAAGTTTGGTTTCATTCAATAAAGTTACCCTAAACTGGCTGAGTTCATATTCATTACTTCTAGCTTAGGAAGTATATGGAGGGTTGATTTATTAGTTCAGAGCCCCTACAGAATTACCACGGAAATATCTGGGATCTGCTTTTTGTTTCATGACCATTTCTACTTGATAGTAAATTTGTAATGAGACTAGATACTTAGGTCAAATAAGAAAAAAAAGTAATCAAATAATTAGAAAAAATTTGATTATTTTAAGGAACTACTTACATGGTACAAATAAATATAAATAATTGCCATTTCTGGTTTAAGTAATTACCATTTATTACTGTGACCTGTGTGCTGGGGTCATACTCCACCTCCATTTTAAATATTTAAATTTTTTTCTATAAATTTTGAACTTGCACACTACTTAAGGTGTGTTTTATCACACCACAGTGTGTGTGTTTCTCTGATCCCAGCTTAACCCCAGCTCTTCTGCTACCTTAGCAGTAGTGAGTGCTCTCTTCAAAACTGTTTGCTTCCTCTCTTCCCATAATTGTGTGAAGTGCCACAGGGCCAGTGGCATTCCCCTTTCCCTCCTCCTTGTAAGGAAACAGTCACATCATTGATATTCAGCAAACACTGATGACTTTCTGGCTCATCAGTTCTGGCCTCACTGTTTCACAAGGTTCACTGTGCCCTCTGGAAAGGCACCTTGATTACCTTTCCTACTCTGATTCACACGTGTACTTCGCCTCCATCTTCTACACATTTTCTCACTTCCTGTCTCAGTAGTGAACAGATTTCTCCAGCCAATCCCTTCAGTTGCTCTGGCTCACATCCCGTTTGGTTCAGGACTTCCCCAAATCACTTCTTTTCCTTTAGTAACTCAGAATCCCATCTTCTTATTCTGCATTTTTTTCCTATTCAACGAAGGCTGTCTGCAATAATCATAAGAAACCCATATTTCTTCAATCAAAAGACAGTTTTCAGACCCCATCGTTTTCAGTATTTGACATTTTTTATCTGCCTCTCACAGATTTTCTTCTCCTTTTCTCAAGGCTCACCTCCCTCTTCTGACATGTCTTATACAGCATGAATCACCAGATGTTCCTCTTTCTCATATTTCTCTCCAGTTGTTTCTAGATGTTCTCACTAAACNACACGCTTTCAGTCATGGTCATGTGAATGGATTTTTCACATCTCTGATTTTTTCTTATGCTTAGCTTTTAGTTATATCTTCATCCTGGACTTGTCCTACAAAACTCTCAAGGATGTTAAGTGTTCAGAGCATACCCATTGTGGTCCCACAAAGCCCCCCTCTGCCTCCTAGTATTCCTCAGCCAGATTGGCTGTAACTGCTTGTGCTTCCTAACAAGTAGCATTTGCATTTATCAATTCTTACCTTCCTCTGATGTTCAGAACAGCTAACTTTGTGACTTTTAATTAAATCAGTATGTAAGCCACTTGGAAGTTCTCAGAAAAACATGAAATGCAAATTCTGATTCCAAAAGCCTTAAAACTGCCATCAAGGTCTCACCTTGAACCAAAAGTAAGATCTATATTACTCCTCTTACCAAATCCCACCGGTATTTGCTCTATGACAAAACTGATCTCAAAACATCCAATGCCATGTTCTCAGGCCTTTTGCTTTGTGCATTCAGCTGATCTTTAGGTCATACATTTTAATGTCGTTTGACTTCCTCCATTTTTTTTTAAATTCACTATACCATCTTAGAGCTTTGCCATGAACTGGTTCAATTTAGTTTCCTTTTTTGCCTAAGATTCCCATATCCCCTCTGAAATTCTGAATTCCTTATTTGCTGACCACTCTTTCAGACTAATTATTTTGTTTTGCCTTCTGTCTTGTCATGGTATGTTCATTTATTTATTTTTATGCAATATAAAGTACATACTCATGCTTTGGTGGTTAATAATGCATTAAGCCCTTTGGATCCTGTTTCTGTCAGCACATAGTTCAGGACTGATCTGCTGAGCAATGCTGACATATAATATCTGTAACGTGACATTAGCACTCTCAGAATAGGAGTGGTAATGTTATGGTAATGGCCTCTCTCAGTCATTTCTCTTGCTCCATTTCTTTAGTTTCTGAGGATAATTCTTTCTTCCATTTTTCTTTGCTCAAACCACCTCCTTTTCTCCCTTTCTTCTCTTTCTTCCCTTCCATTTTTCATATTCCCATTTCTTTCTTCTTTCTCTACCTTTTCAAGCACCTTGTAGTACTGATCACAGTATTTTATACATATTTGAAGCCCCTTAAAAGAGACCTTGAAATTTTTGTAGTTGATTTAGTCTGATTAGTTATAGGTATCAAAATGTGTGATGAAGTTCATACTTGCACACACTGTACATAAACAAACAAATCTATATATTGGACAAATGATACCTATGCAGAGAAAAAGTCCATATTGGTGCAGTTCTAAACTACAAAATTTCATGACGTTAAAAAAGAAAAAAATATATTGTGAATAATATATTATGGGTGTCTGTGTTTTCTTTTCTTTCTTTTTTTTTTTAGGAACAACAAAGCCATATCCTGCTGATATCGTAGTGCAGTTCAAGGACATATATACCATGATGGGCCAAAATGTGACTTTAGAGTGCTTTGCTCTTGGAAAGTAAGTATGCTTGTGTTTTTCATTGACATGCATAGAAACAAAGTAGGTGTTATGCCTTTTCAGGAAATAAACGACCTAAGTGCTTAGCTATAAATGCCAGGCAGTCTTCTTTAAACACTGTGGATCCTGAGTTTTTGTATTTTCGATTTCAAGCCCTGTTCCTGATATCCGGTGGCGGAAGGTGCTAGAACCAATGCCTAGCACTGCCGAGATAAGCACCTCAGGGGCTGTCCTCAAGATTTTCAACATCCAGTTAGAAGATGAAGGCATCTATGAGTGTGAGGCTGAGAACATTAGAGGAAAGGACAAACACCAGGCAAGAATTTATGTGCAAGGTAGATATTTTAATTTTCTATGAATGCTACCAATGTCTTATTCAAAGGATTTTCCATACTTGAAGAACTCTCATAGAATGATAGTTTTAAAAGATGTGATATATGTTATATTATTCAGATAAGTGAGATATTTACCTTATGTCAAATTACATTACAACTCTGAGTTACAGCGAGATATCATTTGATATCAACATTATAGTAATAGATTGATAGTTGTTGATAATTTATATAGTAATAGAGTTATAGTTGTTGATAATTTAAAAAAATGTTGCTCATTTAATCTTCTATCATTCTCTTTTCTTCAGTATCTTTATTTATAGAAGAACCTATGTATTATGACTTAAAGCTTGAGTCAGTGGTTTGCAAAGTTTAATATGCCTCAAAAGTCCCTGAGGGGCTTGATAAGGCATTGGCTGTTGGGCCTCCCTTAGAATTTCTGACTCAGAAGAATACTGTGAGCTTCAGAATATGTATTTCTGAAAAATCCCCAGATGTTCATGTTACTGAAGCTAGAGAACCCCTGGTGTAAGGAATCATCTCTTTTTACTTTAACAAAATTATTTTGGTGCAAGTCTTTGATCCTCACCCACCAGAGAAAGCATATCTGGGAAGACAGAATTTTTTTTCAGCAACTCAGAATTTAATTTTTTCTTAAAATGTATTAAATTTTATTTATGTGTATAGGTGTTTTGCCTGCATGTATTTATGCATATGACATGTGTGCCTGGTGCCTGCAGAGGCCAGAAGAGGGTGCTAGATCCCCTGGAACTGTAGTTACTGATGGTTATGAATGCTATGAGCATACTGAGAATTTAATACAATCTTCTACAAGAGCAACACGTGCTCTTAATCCCTGAGCCATGTCTCCAGGCTCCGAATGTTAGAACTTCTTGAGAATGAAATCATCATTATAACTTCCCATAATGTGGAATAAACAATAGGTTTCAATAAATTCATTCTAATTTTTTCTTTGTCTATTTGTTCTGTGACATGGTCTCTGTCTATATCCCCAGTGGTCCTGTAACTCCCTACCACGACCAGGCTCAAGACCCCAAACTCACAGCAATCCACTTGCGTCTGCTGTTTTGCTGTGTTTTTAACACTGGCTAATGCTCTGTTTATCTTCTGCTAGTCTCTCCCAAACATAAATTTTGACAGACTCATCTGAAGTCTAAAAACTTTGTCTCCGTATCCAGTTGTATTCTGTCTTAATTCACTCCAATGTTTTTCTCGTGAGTACTTCCCTACTGAAACTTTTCCTCCTTAATCACCCAGAATGTCCAGTTGCTAAAGGAGATCATTTCTCAGCTCTGTCTGAGCAGATATGACAGCATCAGCAACCACACTTATCCATCTCTCTTCCGTGCTTCATTTTCTGTGCTTGACACCTGGATCCCACACTTCATTTACACGTACCACTCTCATGTCCCCGTCACAGTCCTCCTATTCAGAACATTTTAACGCAGTGATGAGGGTCAATAATTGACCTTCTTTGTATCCTTCTACAGTTTCATCCATGGACATGATTTTTAAAATCCACAACCTGAAAGATCTAATGTACATATTTCCCCTGAGCTACAGACTTGACTATCCAATGGCTTAACCTCATTAACATAACACATATCAAGCATATGTAGAATGGCTTCTAATGGAAGGAAAATGTTTGTGGGCCACTTGAACTTCTTGAATAATATCGCCACTTTTGCACTGGGTCTATTGATTATAGATAAGTTTTTTTCAATGCATTTAGAAAACTTCACTCCAGGTTCTCAGTAGAGTAAAATCCTGAACTGTCAAATATCTAAGGCCTTAAAAGGATCAATGTGACAGAGCAGGTATTTGTATGAGGTCATTTAAAATAGCTTTATTTCTCCTTTACTAATAAGATATCATAATTTTTATCTGTATGTTTAATCAAACTATCTTCAAAAACTAAATAATGAAACCACATACGGAGTTCACTGTGGAGATTCTATTATTTATTCTTATCATTGTATTTTGTATTGTGACATCTATGTGTCATTCTGGGGGAACAAGGTAGTAAAGATGTCAGTAAAGTATTGAAGAGATTCTGTACAAAATAAAATGTGTATTCAGCTGGAAAATTCACCAGCATTCAATTTCTGAAAGTTCTTTCCATATGTTACAAACAAATGATTAGTGAAAACAAGAAGCTAAATCAGATTGTATGCTACAGAGTATGCATAAAGAGACGTGTTTAATCTATGTATTGGTTTAATATTGATAGTCTGTGGAGCTCAGAAAATATTTTCTACTTTCATATATATATGTAATTACAAATCTAGTAAGATGTGTATGGTACTTTCTACAGCCAATAAATATAAAACAAGGTTTAGTTTTCAATAAAAAGGAAATAAAATGGTCTCCTCCCCTAAGAGTTCTCTCTGTGTTCCTTTTCTTATTTTATACTATTTACTTCCATTTGTTCGGGCTGCTTAGATAACTAAAATACTTAACAAGACTGATGTTTCACATAGAAACATTCTTTTTCCTTTGAGGAAACTTCTAGAATTTTTTTCTATGTTTTTTACAACAACCAAGTAGCTAAAAATAAAAACTGAGACTGAAGTCCATTTCACTCAAGTAAGAGTTTCCCCAGTAACAGCTACTGAAGGAGCTGCTATGTGAAGTGTATTACAGTGACCTATTGATTTTTATAGCTGGAATAAGATGCTACATTGGTCAATACACAAAAGCTCCATTAAGAAGATAATGTGTCATATGGGGAATGTAGAAAATCCTGAATCTTGATCCAAAAGGTATATATATATGTATATGTATGTATATATATTGGCCAGTTGAGACAAGCTCTTTTAAAATCTCTATTGTAATTTTGGCATATCTGAGAGATTCAAGTTATAAAGGACAAATCAATTAATTTAGCATTGATCTTGAATTAGCTTTTAAATTTGTAAATTAAAAACACTAGTTCACAGGGCTAGAAAGATGCTTCAGAAGTTAAAAACACTCCTTGCTCTGTCATAGGACTGGAATATAGTTCTCAGCCCCCATCTCAGGTGGCTCCAACTGCGTATAGCTCCAGCTCCAGGGGACCCAGTGCTCTCTGGCCTTTGGGAGCACATGCATGCACATAGTGCACATAAAATCATGCAGGCATACACATACACATAAATAAAAAATAAATAAATCTAGAAGCATAATTACTAACTAAATTACAGTCATCTTATTCTATGATAGTATATGGGTTTTGTAGAATATAGACCTGTGTAAGCAGACATATGACATTTGATATATTTGCCAGAATAAAGCTAACAAAATGCAAAATTTAGGCTCTTGAGATTGTGATGGGTATTGAGACACTTGTAACGTTCCTGCTTTACAGCATTTCCTGAATGGGTAGAGCATATCAATGACACTGAGGTGGACATAGGCAGTGACCTCTACTGGCCTTGTGTGGCCACAGGGAAGCCCATCCCGACCATCAGATGGCTGAAAAATGGATATGCGGTAAGTATGCTGAAGTCCCTTGCTGTCCCTGAATCCATGTTCAGGCAGTCACAGAATGGTCACTAGAGTAAGGGTACTTGGGCCTGGAAATAGAAATCTTCCTTGAAAAACAAAATATCTTCTCTCAGTTTCAACAGCTCTCTGTAATCGTATTTTACCTCTCTCTTTTTTTCCTTATTTTTCCTTTGTTCCACTTCCCCCCTTCCTATTGAACCATGTCCACTCATATTGTCCCCTCTTTGCCACTGTTTCCCTGAACCCCACAGAAACAGAGGTAAGAGAGACGTGCTAAGTCCTCTCCTAGCCCTGGGACAAGTGGCAGCGGTGGGGCCCTTCTCTACCTTCCCACTCTAATCTCACAGCTGGTCCAAAGGGGAAAAGGTGGACTCTCAGCTCTGTAAGATGAATAGAACAAGGGCCACTGGGCATGGTAAGTGGGTTGGTCTTCTCCACACCGTGAAAACCCCAGTTTGTGCATCTTAGGAGAGAATGGGAATGGATGAACACAACATATGTTAAGCGTTAACCTAAAGCTGAATGAAGAGTTTACATCCGTGTTCCTCAAAGCTGTGTCATTTCTCTTACTCTTCAGTATCACAAAGGGGAACTAAGACTGTATGACGTGACTTTTGAAAATGCTGGGATGTACCAGTGCATAGCAGAAAACGCGTACGGATCCATTTACGCAAATGCCGAGCTCAAGATCCTGGGTCAGTATCCTTTCTGATTTCTGATAAATGTTTATCAACAAACAGCATATAAAATGGTGAAAGAGTATCCATAGCTCACATTCTATTTCACTTTATTTTTGTTAGATGCACAGCACACAGTGGTTACATATTTATGAGTTGCCAGTTGTTAAAATTCAGACTAAAAGGAACAATGAAATAGACTAAATACTTGTTGTCAAAAGCAACTTCCTTAGAGCAGCAGCTGTGGTAGCAACACTCAGAGCTTGTTATCTATGTATAATCTAGTCCCAGCATCAACCTACCTACCAAGGAGATATTTTAATAAGATGCTCAAATGATTTTGATAGGCAGTTATAGTTTAAGAATCACTAAATTAAATGATAAAGAGTCAAATATACATCAACCTGAAAAGTGTCCCCAGAACAGATGGGCTGCAGATGACTGGAACACATTGTGTCTGCTAATAGCCATGGTGATTGAGTAGTAGACTAGATGGGGGAACTTGGAAGACATAGAGCATATCATCACTGGGGTTACCAGCTATAAGACTCTGTGTCGTGGCTTCACAATTACTATTCTGTGCTATGGCTTGAAGATGAACTCCAGCTGTGTCATGTGCTCCTTAACCAATTGTTTGCACCATTATNCTCCTAGCTGTCTGTAGGTAGGTTCTGAAGAACTGGATTTGTTTCTCAAAGAGTGTATGCATTCAGTTGGTGCATAGTGAATGGACAGTTAAGTGGGATTCCATTATTCACTGAAAAGAGTTTTCATATTCAAATGTTAATCCTACCTGTC
>LZPO01018279.1:9380-35897 GCA_001675575.1 Neotoma lepida | reverse complement strand
TCGGTAGCCCAGGCTGGCCTCGAACTCACAGAGATCCGCCTGCCTCTGCCTCCCGAGTGCTGGGATTAAAGGCGTGTGCCACCACCGCCCGGCGGCTTTTCTTAAGCATGCTCCCTGTGTTGTATGAAGTACAGGAGGGAAAAGGTTTACTGTTTTCTGGAAACTGGGTGTTCATCTGGGTGACTCTGATCCCTACACTCCTGCCACACTGGGAATTGGGTGTCAAGGGAAAAAAAAGACCCCCAAGCCAGTTATTTGAAGGGTTTGATAATTTGGTCAACATAGGTCACCTCCAGCTAATTTGTGTAACGCTAGAGCCACAAAGTCTTTCAAGAAGAGGCAAGTAAGACAAACCAGGGGTACCAGGCTCCCTAGGTAATTTGTAACAAACAATTCTCAATTCTTCAATGAATGTTAATTTCCTAGGCTTTTTATGTAAGCACCTCATTAGAGTCTGAGTGTCTGAGTCAGCAATGCTATTAGGAGTATTCAACTCCTTGAATAACAGTTAACAGATCTCTGCCTGGCTTCCTGGAGTGGGGTCTGTCTACTGAGTGTCCTGCCTTTGACACTTGCCTGACCATTGTCATGGTATCTCTACCATTTCACCTTTGACACTTACCTGACCATTGTCATGGCATCTCCACCATTTCAAGACTTCTCATCTGCCTTAAGGAAACTACACTCCAGCTCTAAGGACCACAGCAGCCATTGGCACTGCTGACACCTCTTCTCCAGGAAGTCACTGTGGGTGACACCATCCATAGGCAGGTGAGTTTGGGCTGCATAAGAAAGCTAGCTGAGTGTGATTCAGAGAGAGAACCAGTAAGCAGCATCCCTACATGGTTTCTGCTTCAAGTGCCCGCTTGAGTTCCTGCCCTGTCTTCCTTCAATGATGGACTGTGACCTGGAAGAGTAAGCTGAAAGAAATCCTTTATTTCTCTAAGTTGTTTTTGGTCAGGATGTTTTATCATAGCAAAAAGGAAACAAACCAGAATAGCCCTTAATATATACTTAATCGATGAAGAAAACTAGAATTACTTATTTTCCATTAATATTTCTGCCTTGTTTAGTTTTCCAATCTGAGGCAGTGTTGGTGTCTTCTATCCCAAATACAGGTCCCGAGAGTTAACATATGTGTATGAGATCTTAGGGAGCCAATGTAATGATGGAAATTATCAAAAAAAAAAAAAATCAAATAACCTACAATGGCTTAAAAATATACAATACATTATCTGTCCAAGTAGCTTGATATTATACAAGCGATGACTACTTGTCCTGAATCAAGATTCTGGATGGGGTGCAGCTGTCTCTCTCTTTAATGCTACAAGCTCTCAGTCACACTGTGGGACACCAAACATGCCCATACTCTCCACGTTCTTTCATACACTGTGTTCAGTAGCATTATTAGGTCCTTTGACTTCTGTTCTGTAGAAGTGAAACAGGAGATGACAAGAGGCCCATCCCCTCCACTGTTGGGATGTCCACCCAACCTTGGGGAAACACCAAAGACAGTGGCAGCGATCACTGCACAATGCAGATCTGCATGGCTGTGCCACTAGGAATGGAATTTTTAAGGTACATTGGGGTGGATTACTGGCACTTTGTAGTGAGGACAAACACCTTTGAATGGCCCTTTCAAACTGTGTCATTTCCATTTTGCATGTCGGGTGTAAATGGGTTGTCTGTAGAGCCACGAAGTGACAGGATGCAGTTGAAAGCACAGGTCAGCTTCTGCTCTCCTCTCAGAGCTGCCCCTCACACTCTTCTATTCCAGTGTCTGTTTCAGNTAGGCAGACTCCTTGGATGGTGCCCAGATCCTCCAGCTCAAAGCTACCTTGTAGACCAGATACTTCGGCCCAATCATGACCTTTTGAGCTATTATAGTCTCACTTAAGATGTAAAGAGAGGAAAGTGAGATAGATTTAATGCCCTACACAAACACAGAAACAGGGCAGCCTTGTCTGGGAATGCACAGGCTGGAGCAACAGCACCAAGCCCTATATGGCCCTGTGGCTACTCACGAGGTGCCGAAAGGTAGCAGCTTTCTCTGTCTCCGCTCTCTCTCTCCTCTCTCCACCCTGCCAGAGGTGAGCTCGGATGCCATTACACAGTGTTACTTTGCAGAAGTAACCAGGGTGCCATGCCCCCAATGGCATTTTGTTTCCCTGGCTTTGTTAAATCTTTTAATTAAAGCGTGTTAACAAATGCAAAGAAAAATAAATGGCACTGCTTGCAAGGAAATTAAATTGAGGAACTAAGCCCATTTATAATTATTGTATTTCAATTAGGCTGCAACAGGGCTGGGTGAGCAGAGAGATAAAAAGGAACAACACCGATGGTGAAGCTTCATAAATATTTGCAAAGTCCCGTTAGAAAGAGAACAGCATAAATAATGCCTTAAAATGCTCAGGTGTCCCTAGGCAGTGCCCTTTGTGCTAATTGCCAGCCAAAATAACAAGCCTTGTGAGTTTGACGAAACATTAGGGAAACTATAGGAGGCTGCACAGTCAACAAAAGCTAGGGATTCCTGTGAAGAAAGATGCTACAGCAACGTGTGATAAGCTATTAATTCATTATTTTAAAATTAAAATGCAATTAAACTTTTGAAAGACGAAGAATTAAATTTCATTGTGTTTGCTATGTTTTAATACTCCAAATATGTGATTTTCCTGGGAATAGGGAAACTCGTAAATCGTCAGTGTGCCTTTCAGCAAATTTTTACACTAGATTTTGAGACAAAGATGAAATGATAAGCAAATTTCTTATTCTGAAAAAAATAAAGAGAATTCAGTGTTTTTTTTTCTTTTAATGAAATTCTATGTAAATTCTATCTTGTTTCTATGAATGTAGCAAGAGAAGAGAAGGGCTGTGCTCTCCTGTTTGGGTAAGCCCTCTGCATGCTCAAGTTCACAGGGACAGATATAGGGAACTCCACGTCCCCTGTCCTTAAGGACTACAGCCAAGCCTGGTGTACATCCTGGCACCACTGTCTCCATGCACTCAACAAACCCGAATTCCATGGTTCCACGCTGGCTTCTGAAACACCACAGCAGCTACCACTGTAGTGTCTCACTCTTGGCAGATGAAATGGGGAGCAAAATTCAAACTTTTTTCCTGTCTGTGGATTATAGCTTTATGATGATCCAATCACTATTTTCTACCAATCCTGGGGTTTGTTTGTATTGTCTGGACTAAAGAGCAGGAAGCAGCTTGGCATAATGATCCACACTCCTAGGGGTACACAGACTTTCCCACAACATACTGTCATTGGTTCCCCGTTGAAGCCAAAAGTCAGTGCTGCAGAGCCCTCATTACTATTGCACAGTGAGATTGCATGTCTACTGAATCTAACAGCAAACACACAGAAACTGAAACACTGGCCTTGAAATGTTCTTTTAGTAAGTTTTTTTAAATTATTTTTTATTGTTTAGGAATGTTATACATGTATAAAATGTGTTTTATCAGATTCAACTCTGCCTCTCCTTTATTTCCTTCCCCATGTCCTTCTACTATACCTTTCCAATTTCATCTGTTGTTTTTAACTCCCGAGTCCACTTAGTACTGCCAGTGTGTACATTGGTGTAGGATCTCTTATTGGAGCATGTGTAGCCTTTCAGGGGCCAATGTCTGAAGAAAATTGTCTCTATCCCAATAATCATTAATTGCCAATATTTCCTCAGCTAGGGGTAAGATTCTGTGACTCCCCTTCCTTCTCCATGCCTGAATTTTGTCTGGTTTGATCATGTGCTGGTGCTGTGGTGTTGCCACAGTCTCTGTGAGCTCCTATATGCAACTTCCCAGTCATGTCCAGAAAACACTCTTTCACTGTAGTCTTTTACTATCTCTGGCTCTTAGAAATGTTCTGTACCATCTTCTCTGATAGCCTCCTAACCTTGGTAGGGTATGGTGTGACATAGATGTCCAACTGAGGGATGAGCACCTGTAGTCTCTTGTTCTCTGCATGCTGACCAATTTTGAGTCTCAGTGTTCATCTCTATGTACTGCAAAAAGAAGTTTCTCTGGTGAGTGCTGAGAGATGTACTAAACTATAGGTATAAAGATAAGTATGTAGGGGGATGTTTAACACTATGTCCACTTAGCATAATAATAATAATAATAATAATAATAATAATAATAATAATAAGCTTTCCTTTAGAGCTTATGGTCTACCAAGCCATGGGTTCTTGGGCTCATTAACAGTGTTGTGCATAAATTCTGTCATGTGGAATGATTTTTTTAAATCAATCAGAAAGTGATTGGTTATTCCAGAAACATTCATGTCACTCTTGTAGCAGTGGGCATGTCTTTCCTGGAAGATCAGTATTGTAGCTCACAGGAGTCACAATTGGGGAAGATTGTTGATTACTTTCTCAGTGGCATGAATAGCACCGTCTATCATTATCAAATCTATTTAATAAGGATTTAGTATTATTATATTGATCGAGGCAAATCCCACTTAGATGAGCTAGCAATCAAGATAGTTTTATTTTGGGGATAACTTACAGAATGAGGGAGGGATCAGATACAGGAATCAGGAAAGAGAAGATGCAATCCAGCAGAGAATTCTGGCTTGTCTTCAGTCCTGCATCCAAGATCGCTAGCGATCCAGAAGCAGAAGGAGAAGGGGCAGTCATGTAAGCACCTCAAGTCTTAAGGGGCTCCCCCTGAGCCACGTCCTAAGAGGAGGTCTTAAGCAGGTGTAACAGTTACCTGTCATCACTATAGGGGCGATGTCCTAAGGCCAAAACTGAAACAGCTATCCACTACATCTCCCCCCTTTTGTCTAAATAAGAAAGTTTTAACTTAATATAAAACTATTTACAATAGGAATGATTACCAAATATTATCCAGAAAGAATCTAGACAAGATGAACTACATCAACAAGAACAATGCCAAACAAGAAACACATACTAAAATCCAGAGGAGTTTGGAGCATAAGTAAATGGCATATCACAGAGATCATTCCAAAAGATGTCTTATCCTGAAGAACCTGAATCTAATACTTAATGAGTTCTGAGATACACGAAGATTGTAACTGTAACTATCTAGTCTTTAACTCCATCAAAGACCTGAGAAGGAATATAATAACATCCGAGAAATAGGAGAAGGCCGCAAGCAACTTTCGGGAGTCTTGTGAGAGTAGACAGAGACAGCTGGCAGCCTAGACAGTTACCTAGAATCTCTCTGTATCATTGGTGCATTCAGATTGGCTACAGGCCTGGAGTATTTGTCAGACCATTCTCAGAAGCAGGTTTTTTGAGAGACTATCTTACCCTGTCTTGGCAGAGTTCAATAGTTGCTTTTCCTTGTGTCCTGCTCATATCAAAAGGACAGTATTTGTACTGTCAGTGGTCAAGGCAAGGGTAGTTCTTTGCCCAATATGCCATTTTTGTGCTAAGAAGAAGACAAACTTCCAAATGGAAATGTCTTAGAAGCCCAACATTCTCTTAAGATCAGATCAGTGTTGCCAGGAGCAATCATGTCTCACATCAATGGAATTCTAAGTTATCAAAACATTTAAATGCCATATTCTCTAGGTCTATGAAGTATTTGAAGACTACCTATTCAACAGACATATGTTTCTGTAAGTCTGGAGAATCTAACTAACATAACTATAAAAATGACAAGCATGAGTGACTATAATTCAGTAAGTCTTCTCTACTAAAATAACTTAAGGACTAAGGCTTCACATAACAAAATAAACAGTTTGTAAGTAGATGTACCATAAAGATGATGATCTCAAGATTGTGACATTACACAAAATAGCTTAACCAGAGGTAGGAATGTATGTATAGTGCAATATGCAATATAACAGTAATCCTGAATGTATATCAATATACAAAATATCCTAAACAGAGGCAGAACATACATACAGTATCACAAATATAATTTTATACTTATATAAATATATAAAATATTTCAAACAGTTTGTATCAATATACAGAATATTTCAAGTAGAACTAGAATTATATGTACATTATAACCAATATAGTTCTGTGTTTGTATCAATATACAAATTATCTTAAAATAGGAATATAAAAATAGTTTGTATTTGTATCAATATAAAAGAATCAATATCAGTGCAATTATCTTAGGCTGATTATTTTACTGAATTAGTTTGCTAGTAAATACAATAATCTACCTTAATATCCTCTAACTATCCATTCCCCTTTTTCTTTTCTAAAAGAGAATACTGAGTCCAAATTTTATTGTTCCACCCCCAACCCTACAACCATCCATTCATAACCTGAGAAAAATGAAACATTTGGGAGAGGGGCATCATTTTCTTATAATTGCTTCCTGCTGTTAATGGAGCTACATTNTCTCTGTGGTNTGCTGTAAGAAAACTTAAATTATTAAGTCTTAATAGGGCTTTCCATAGAGTATGTAGCTAGTCTCAGGAATGAATAAGATTGTCTGAGATTCTGGATAGAAGTGTAGTGTGATGGACCATCTCATGTTAGGACTGTCCTGAAGAGTTTTTAGTCTGAGCCTGATCATGACTAATGTTCTTAGGTACCATGGCATCATTCTGGACATAGAGTTGTTGTTGTTGTTGTTGTTGTGGTGGTGGTGGTGGTGGGGCCCCATCTTCCTTCTGGAGACTTCAGAAATTGCTATTGGAGAAGACATTCTTTTACTGTGGAAAACTTAAATATTATTAATATCAAAATGGAAAGTTTGGATTTAAAGATGACATGACATGTAAGAAAAAATTCTGAAAAATCAAGAATAAGCATAGAGAGAAATAGAATCTGGTAACAATGGTCCCTTTTTATTGGTTTTCTTCTGTCCCACACCAGGTGGCTCTTCTGGTATGAAACAGAATCTCTTGAATTTTTTCTTTTAGTAATATGCTTGGGTTTAGAGGAAGAAGGAGCCAACTTTCAACTCCAAAGCCAGATTGATATATAATTGAATCAGAACCATGCTTCTTTTAGAGTGAAAGAGATATAGATGTTAAGCAGTGAGATTTTACTCTGTGCAGATTGGTACCAATAGAGTCTTTTCGTCTGCTGTAGATGTCTGAATATCCAAGGCCTTATGATTTCTGGAAGATGGGTATTTCTATTATCCTGTAAAGACAAAAAACAAAACCCTGCCCCAACCCTTTGTTTGTTAAATTTTTCTTACAACTTGTAGAGATGTCACATCTGTGGATGAGTTTTTACTTCTCCTCATCAAGGGGTTTCTCCTGTTTGAATCAAATTTTTATTAATTTTGTTGGTATCCATAGCTTTTCTTCTCCTGCGGAAACAAATGATTCAAGAATGTTGTAGGCGAAAGTTTGTCCGGTTCGGTCCCGGTTCTGCCCTGCTCCCATGGCTGCTTAGACCCAAATAAACACACAGAAGCTTATATCATTTTTAAACTATGGCCCTGGCAGGCTTCTCGCTAGCTAGCTCTTACATCTTAAATTAACCCATTTTATAAATCTATGTCGCCACGTGTTCCACGTGGCTTTACCTGTGTGCTGTTACATGTTGTTTTCTGGACGGCAGAATGGCGTCTGTCCACCTCTGTTTTCTCCTTCTCTCCCCCTAGTTCAAATGTCCCGCCTAACTTTATTCTGCCTCACCATTGGCCAAACAGCTTTATTTATCAACCAATCAGAACAACACATTTTTAGAAAGACATTCCCATCAGAATGTGGTGTCTTTGGTGATAGATTTAACCATCAAGTTCTGATGGGCAGCAAAAGCAATAACAATAGCAATATCCTGTAATACCTATGGGGCCCTCACTGGTCAAAAACTCAGAAGAGAGAACCCATACACGGCACTTGGGATTTTATTCAATAGCCTATGGGGTCTGGAAGAAGGACTGACTCCCTCCCACTATAGAGTAACTCCATTTAACATCTTTTCTGTATGTATATATTTTAGGGAGCTTCTACAGTAGTGGGTTTCCACATGGATTTTGAAGTTCATTGGTGTTAGTTGTCCTTCTTCTCACTCCTCCCTCTGCCCTGCTGTCCCAGCTCCCATCTCACCCAACCAAACTTGCACCGTAATTCCCCATTCTCCCTTCATATTACCAGAGTTCTGTCTTCCTTGCCTTGAAATCCCACATCATAGCCCCTTACTAGTTGCTTGACATTTATGGGTACTCTAATTTAAACACACACAGATTAAGACACAAAGCTAGCATCTACATGTAAGAGAAAATATGCAACATTTGTTCTTCTGAGTTTGGGTTCCCTCATTCAGAATGATTATTTCCAACTCCATACATTTACCTGTGAATTTCATAATTTCAATTTTCTTTACATATGAATCAAGAATAAGGGTATCCACCCTTCCCACGCCTGTTCAATACAGTGCTTGAAGTATTAGTTACAAAAATAAGACAAGAGAAGGAGATAATGGGATACAAATAAGAAATTATTTATTTGAAATATTCTTATTTGTGGATGATATGATTCTGTTCACAAAAGACCCTAAATCCTTCATCAGAAAACCCCTANAGCTGATAAACTTGTTCAGCAAAATAGCAGAATAAAAAATCAGCAGCCTTCCTATGTTCAAACAACAAACATACAGAGAAAAAAAATCAAGGAAATAATCCCATTCATAATCACATCCAAGGATATCTTGGAATAAATTTAACCAAGGAAGTGAAAGACTTGCGCAATGAAAACTTTAAGGTATGGAAAAAAGAAATTGAAGAAGATATCAGAAGATGGGGAGATCGGCAATGTTCATGGATTCGTAGGATCAATATGTGAAAACAGCCATATTTCCAAAAGCATTATAGATATTCAACACAGTCCCCATCAAAATGTCAACACAATTCTCTACAGATACTAAAGAAACAATCTTAAATTTCATATGGATGCAAAAAAGACCTAGGATGGAAAAGCCAATATAATCCTGAACAAAAAAGAAACTACTGAAGGAATCATTCCTGATTTCAAGTTATACTGCACAGCTGTCATAATGACAGCATGGTATCAATGTCAACAGAGACATGTTGATCAAAGAGATACAATTGAGGACCTAAATACAAGCCCATGAGACTATGGCCACCTGATTTTTGACAAAGAAGCTCAAAATACACTTAGGAGAAAAGACAGTATCCTCAATAAATGGTGCTGGGAAAACTGAATTGGGACATATAGAAGAATTAAATTGATTGTTATCTCTTACCCTGCAGAAAACTCAAGTCTTAATGGACCAAGGACTTCAGCCTAAGACCTGATACCCTGAATCTGTTAGAGAAGAAAGCATGGAATATACTAAACATACAAGAATTACTTTCTGAATGAGAACCAAGTAATACAGACACAAAGACCAACAACTCACAAATGAGACCTCATGAAACTAAAAACTTCTATGCAGCAAAGGATACGATCATTGGAGTAAACAGGCAGCCTACATTATGGGAAAATATCTTCACTAACCATACATCTGACAGATGATTAGTGTCTAAAATATACAGAGAATGAAAGGAAGGAAGGAAGGAAGGAAGGAAGAAAGAAGGAAAGAAAGAAAGAAAGAAAGAAAGAAAGAAAGAAAGAAAGAAAGAAAGAAAGAAAGAAGGAAGGAAGGAGAATGGAAATAAAGAATTTAATTTTCATGTTTTTAAAACAGCCATTGTATATCAGTTGGGCACACACACACATACTTTCTTCATCTGAAAAACAAAAGGTTGGAGCATATCCTCCTTTCCTGCATTGGAGAGAGAGAGAGAGAGAGAGAGAGAGAGAGAGAGAGAGAGAGAGAGAGAGAGAGAGAGAGAGAGAGAGAGAGAGANGAGAGAGAGAGAGAGAGAGAGAGAGAGAGAGAGAGAGACACCTTGGTCTCTTCAGGCTATTTCCAAGGTCTGGAGTATGGAAAGGGTGAGAACTCTGAGGACCTCGAGTGATTGAACAGATGCACTCCACAGTACATGACTTCTTTTTCTTTTCAAAACACTTATTTCCACCCTATCTCCCTCTCTTCCTTTGAGATGTGGTTTCACGTTGTAGCCCAGGCAGTTTCCGGGCTACAGAGATTCCAGATCTGTGTCTCCACACCCCTTTGCCATCTTCCTTATATCATGATCAGCCCTCTTTTGTAACAACCAACCTCCCTGTGGCCTGGCTACACCACACCCTCTTAGGAGTTGCCTCAGACTTTATGCTGGGATAATACAGAGCCAGGCTTGGAGTGCTGGTGCTCTGTGGTCCTCTCCTGGAGAGATTAGGGGTTTAGGAATGTGGGACCCCCAACCAGCCTCCGTTGACCTCCACCACATTGAGGAGAGAGGGGTGTTGCCTTGGTTTCAGACCTGGCCACTTGCTGGGCGGGGGCTCTGAGATGCTTTCTGATTTCATTCCTTTGCAGTCTCGGTTCTGGAATAGAAAATAGGTTTTGCGAAATCTGAAGGCATCATTCCAGTTAGGTCAACAGCTTTCCTCTAGCATACAGCGTGCTATTGTTTCCTGCTTAGCTCTTTGTAGTAAGAAAGGCAACTGTTCTCTCAGAGGACAGGTGACATTCAGAGGGACGCCCTACCTTACCAGGGTGTGAAGCCAGCCACAATGGGAAAGGTTCTGGACAGGCGGGTGCTGCTGGCCAGCAGGGGTGGCCACGCCTTACTATGCGCTAGGTCTGCCCTGGAGCAGATCCCGGCCTCCACCCTTGTCAAAGCTGCACAGTTGCTCCACAATTGCTTTAGCCCGAAGCGCTTGACATTCACCTCCAGCAGATAATCGAGGAATAACATTTGCGTTACAGTTTAACACGACCTCGGCCTCTTGCAGCTCTTTTTAGATTAGCTGCTGGAAGAAAAAAAAAAGAGCAGCAAAGAAAGAAAGAAAAATGGTCATTGACACCGTGCTGAGGCGGGAGGTAGGAGACTGAACGCTTATTACTTCAGGGCACCTCTGCGACGCCAGGAGCTGCGCTGCCCTTTTCCGCTGTGGGTGAGCGACTATTAAAGCGAAGGTATTAAAAAGAGGGCCAAGCAGTGTGCCAGGAGAGCAGGTCAAGCTGGAAGCAGAGGTTAATGGACTGACTATTACCTGGATATGAAGCTCAGTGTGGCCAATACCCATGAGGATTCGGCTTTCGCCTCTCTACCATGAAGCCAAATGAGGAGGGGGTCATTTGGCCCCAAGTTGAAGGGTGAGCTGGCCCGCTAATTCTCATGAAAAATGTGTAAGGAAATTGTAGCACCCTTTCACACAGAAACTGTGTTATGGAGAGAGCACTCTTTCCACCATCAGACCCACTCCCAACATTCCTGGTACAGAAGAGGCTAGACGGTCACCAGCAAGTCTTTGGGTTAATGCAATGGTCTATTTTAAAGAGAGAAACAGGCATTATTCAGTACTAGAAGCAGCCCATGTACTTCCCCACACGAGAACTCTATTCTGATAAAGGCCATTGGTTTATTCTTTCCCATAGTGAGGACCAGGAAATCCAGGCATGTTGTGTCTGACAGCCATCAGTCCTGGAGAAGGCACTGTGTTAGACCAGAAGGTGCTGAGAGCCAGAGGGAACTGCCATGTATCATCATATCACCAAGATGCCACCCGGCATCCCAGGTGAGTCCACACCCAGCACACAACCTGAANTCACTTTTCCTTGTCACTTGTCCACCTTCCACCTAGGAAGGGAAAAGAAGAATTCTTTAGTGATGTTCATGGAGCAGGAATTCAGGCTGGTGATGCATGTATACTGGAACAAAATGGATCTTTTTGGCCCTTTCAACAGTTANGACATTGAGCTCTAGTGTTGAGCCCGGGATTTCTTTCATGTCATGAACTCAAGTTTCAGACTTGAAAATTCACAGGGTAATTCACAGACTGGCTGGTCTTGTAGCCAGGCTGAAGCCAAANCCTTCATGGACAGACNATGATGTGAAAATGTTACCTAGGCTGGGGACTCTGAACCGCTGTGACTGGATGGTGGCAGCTGCACTAAATGTTTTTAAATGCCACCTGCCCTGTACATGGGCTCTCTCCTCAGCCATGTGCCCTGCAGGTGCACCACTAGCCACCCTTGTCTTTATTTCCTTGAATTGCTCTTTGCTTCACTTCCATGCTGAGGGCACACTGTAGCTGCACTCAGGGAGTACTGGCCAAGCAAGAGCTGGGGAGTCACCCCCAGGGTTTGGGAGCACTAGCTAGAGTCTGCTGGGGTGTTTATCGTAGTCGTTGTGAATATTGCCTCATTTGAAAATGAGAGTCAAGTGAGAGCTTCAATTGTTTTTAAATGAAATATGATCTGAGGCTTTGAACCAAACCAAGACCATACCGTTTAGAGCTAGGAAGATGTAGGAAAGAGTGAGCAAAGTGCTGGGGTAAGAGAAACTGGACTTTTGCTTACAAGGTACTGGCTTTCAGCCATTTCTTTGAGATGTGTCACTGCAGTGATAAGTCCTTCTGTGATGAAGCTCTGGAAGTNGCTTATAGCCNNGTCACTACAGATTGCCAAGGTCATTCCCTTTGAAGCCTTGCTGATGTCCCTGACTTGATTATGGNGGTGTGACTGTGCACAGTAGCTGTGGTGACCAAGGTTCCCGCAGCATGATGGTGTGTGAAGACTGCACCATAGGCCAGCCAGAGTGTCTCTACTCCCCAACATACAAAGGGAAGGAAGGTGTCTGAAACTCCCACGCTGCCCCCTCTCTGAGAAGCATGGCCTGCTGACCCTACTAGCCAACCGCTTCTTGCTATTCAATTAAGAGGGAAAAGATTTCACTGAGAGGCAGCTGAGAGCTTCCTTTGTAATTTTGCTGACCACTCCAATTATGGACATAATTACAAGTGTATTTCAAAAGCACAGGAGTCTAAACACATTCAGTCACAAATAACTTGAGGGTCAACAGAATGTACAACTGACCAGGAAAACATTTAAGGGGGCAATATCACAGTGACACACATTAACATGTACAATTAGATTGTGTTAGTACNAAGAGAGGTGTGAAAACAACAAAGCATCGGTGTTAAAAATGAGGTGAGTGTCCATCATTTATCCTTCCCCCCAATCTCAGGGTGTGACCAGCCTGGAGGTTCCCACTGTGTGCTCAAACATAGACACACAGACATACAGACACGCACATGCACACAGGCACTGCACACACAATCTCTGTATGTTTCCTGCTGGTAGAGGAAGGTCCAGAGTCGCTTTTTGGAATGTTGGTCTGTGACCGATTCTCAAACTATCCCAGGCTTTACCACACAAAGACACAGCAACAATAGCCAGGCATAGGCGAATATGAAAATGGTTTGTTTAGTTTTTAGTTCGACAACCCTCGGGGGCTGTATCTCTCTGGATACATTTATTTCAGGGTACTTAAAAGCTGACTTCTATGAGATTACCAAGGCAGTGATTACTTTTGCTGAGAAATGTGTCCTTTATCCCTCTCATTCATCCACTGCTGCGATATTTCTGTTTGTCACAACGCCACAGCCTCTGATAAATGACGGAAGGCTGACTGCTACACTTTATTAAAAAGTAATAACAATTTTTGTACGCACCCTTCACATTGTAAGGGGGGGACCATGAATCAAAGGACACTGCCTGTCTGGGCCTGATAAATGGGCCGTTTACCAGCCGAGGAGTTATTTAGGACTGGCTATTAATTTAAATCACATTTATCTTCTCTGAGTGGGGGAGGTGGCTGTGATAGGGCTGCGAATGACCAGCGGTGCGGCTAAGTGCATATTATTTATTACCATGGCCTCTACAGAGCTGTGCAATATGTTAAAAAAGAGAGAGAGAGAAAGAGAAGAAAAGAAAAAAGAGTGCCAATTACAGTGGTTAATCTCGCCAGGGCAATAACAAATTTCTTCCCAACACAAGACAATTTTTATTCCTAGACTTTTCTCCTCTACATGCGGACTTTGCTTATAATTCTCCATCATTAAACTCAATTTTCTCCCAGGGTGGCTGCTCGTGGGAAGTGCTCACGTCTCTCTCCCTCACCTTTGTCAGGAGAGCAGCACTATTTTAATGTACTTTTTCCACAATCAACTGTGTTCCTTTGAGCNCTTAATGAATATTTGTGGATAACACAGAGGAATGGTGGATATTACATAACAGACCAGCCATATTTTATTATCAGCTATCCTCTCATTAATAATAATGCTTTTGCATAGCTTTTCAAGTCACCTAATTCTTAATAGGAAGAAGAGGAATTAGAAATAGATGATCATTAGCTTTTATTTTTTTGGCCAATTAACTTCGATTTGGTTGATTNAATGTGGAAAATTAAAGTATNTCTAATAAAATAGTTCTTAGGCAAATATTAACTCCCAGCAGGAAAATTCCCCTTGCCGTCACAAAGCTTAAAGCAGAGCTGTGCTGCTCCCCAGGAGTGAGGCTCCCAGCCATGTGTGTTCTGAGTTCGCCCTGCTTGTCACATCCTGAGGTAGCCACGTGGCATGTGGGTGTTGATNGGTAATCCAATTGCACGTTCACAGGCTTAGCTGCTGCAGTGTCTTGGTGTGTTCTGTTCAGACAGCACAGAGGTATGTGACAACCAGAATCAACATTCAGTGTGAGTCCCTTGATCAGAACCTCTTTGGGAGTGGGAGCTTCACCCACTGATGCATACCTAGTCCTGTGTGGGACAGTTTTATATTAACGACAAGATGCAGTGTCCTAGGTGTTTCTGTAGTTGGAATTACATCAGAGTACTACTCAGGATGAATATTGTCCTTTATCCCACACAGTGGGAAACCGAAGTGGGAGACACAGGTACTCTAGCCTGCAACATGGCATGGATAGCATGTATGAGTTTGTTGGCTTTTCTTGGTACTGTTTCGGTAACTGGTAACAGGTCAAGTTGTNTACTTAATTTCATAGCCAAGCTGACAGGCAGGTATGTTTTAAGTGGAATCTCCTTTAAATGTTTGGTCCCACNGAGTTGTTAGCTTGTATCCCATGTCCAGGAAGCCCTCCTGCAGTGAAGTAAGACCTGCTTTTGAGGTGACACAAAGCCCTGTTCCTGNTGTTTGCCAAAGTTAACCATCCAGCAAGTGTCCTGACCTTTACCTTTCTCCACACCTTTGCCCTTTGAGAATAGGTCTTCTCTGCTCATTCGGTTTTCCTCTCTGCAAGATGAAGTCCCCACAGTTGGCCTGTGGCAGGGTACTACTGTCTGTGTTCTTTAAATAGCTGCCTTCTTCTCATTGCTCATATCTTGTTAGTGGCTATAGAGATCAAGCCATTTACCTAGACTGATTTAACTGGTCTGAAGTCATGATAAAATCCAGTGGTAGAGTAGTAAAAATAAAACCAAATTTAATAAACATAATAAATGCACAGAAAAATCTATTATCCAGATAACTTTCAATAAAATAAGTATCATTTCCCCTCAAAAATACTTAGCACTCTAATTAGAGAGTGTTATTAACATTAAGAAATGATTCTGGTGAAATAATAGAAGTAATACAAGTATGCAATGTTATAGACATCCTCTAAAAGCTGAGCTTGATGGCTCCTGGCCCACTTGTTGGCTGTGATGAAGATGTAGATTCCTTGAGAGGTGGAGCCTAGCTCTAGCCTCAGGTCACAGTGGGTGCCCTTTAAAGGAATAGTGGAGTCCAGTGTTGCTTTTCCCCTCCCNGCTGAGTTCTGACCCTGAGATGAATGGCTTACCCTGACCATGTCCTCCATGAGTGCTGTCTCCACTGGTCACAGGGCNTTGAGATCAACCAGCCATGGAGTGACACGTCTGAACTTGTAANCCAAAATAAACCTTCCTTCTTTAGAAGNAAGACAAGGAGTCTCTCTGTAACATAATAAGTTTCTTTCTCTTATACAGAGTGTTGTGACTCCNCAAAGTGATAGAGGAGCCAGGCAAGCCTCAAGCAGAGGGAGACTGAGGATGTGCGTTATTTTAATAAAGTAACCAAAATATTCAAAGTGTTTGAAAAGCTCCTTTGCTTTCCAGAAGTGTGAAGGCAATGGTTTGCTGGACTGGGACACCGATGTCCTGGCCTCCCTACTGCTTCTTAATAGTCTGGGGTTTTAAATTATCTTCCCAAGCAACCCAGTATACTGGCCTAATATAGAGAACTCAGTGTGTCCATATCTTTTAGGATAACACAAATGGGGCAGAAAATAGTCTTAATTTAGTCTGCATTAACAGCTTACAATACTGATGTTTTCCACATAAGCTTAACCATCCCTTTAAGTTCTATAGCCTCAGGCCAGTGGAACTACAGAAGACAGAAAGCAGGTGAACATAACCCTGTGTCATGCCAGAAAGAAATGAGGAGATGGCCAAAGTGATGGGGGAGGCAGGAAAATCACCTGTGTTTAAACAGTGCATGGAAAGAATAGGCAGATTGGAGAATTACATAAACAGGAAGTCTCCTTACACAGTGAAATGGACATGGGGTTAGGATTGCAGAGCTGTGTCATGAAGGCAGTTGGCATCTCATGAGGGCTGTAGAAAAGGAAGAGAGTGTTCAGACTGCTTTTTTGAAGGACCCAACAGGAAACTCAAGGAGGAACAACAATACTCTCTTGGTAACAAGTGAGGTCTGTTAATCAGTTCTGCCACTTGCTACATGGATGAGTTGAACAAATTGCTTCCTCTTTCTCATCAGAGAATGAACAAAGTAAGAGTTTTCACACTTTGAGAACAAGGGATGTATAGAAATCATATAGTGCCTGCATACAGTAGGGATTCAGTGAAATGAAGATTTTTTTTANATCTCCACTGTTATTTTCATNACCATCTACAATCATCAGCATTATCCTCATCATCATCATAACTATCACCATTCACATCATCACCAACACAGCCATCATCATCACCACAACCACCATCATCACCATGATCACCATTGTAACTAACATCGTGTGCCACTTAGCCTTTACGTCAACTTGACACAAGCTAGAGTCATCTGAGAGCAGGGAACCTCAATTGCGACAATACTTCTATAAGATTGGGCTATAGGCAAGCCTGTGGGGCATTTTCTTAATTAGTAATTGATGTGGGAGGGTCAAGCCCATTGTGGGTGGGGTCACTGCTGGCATGGTGGTGTTGGGTTCTACACAAGAAAGCCATAACAAGTAAGCCAGTACACAGCNTTCCTCCACAGCTTCTGCATTAGCTCCTACCCCCAGGTTTCTGCCTCCAGGCTTCTGTTTGAGTTCCTGACCTGACTCCCTTTCATGATAGACTGTGATATGGAAATGTAAGCAAAATAAACCCATTCCTCCCCAAGTTGCTTTTGATCATTTCATTAGCTTAATAATGAAATGTTCCTACTTCTTTTAACCTATCATTGTAAAATGATGTCCACTTTCCTTTATTACGTCTTAGTTTATTTCTCTGTGGTAGAATCACAGAAAAGCTAAAAAGATCAGCTTCTGCTTACTTGACTGTGACTCACAGCAAAGCATGCACAACAGAAAACATGAAGGTCAACAGAAGAGGCCAGGCACAAAAAGACCAGTGTATGAGACAGCTAGAGTAAGTGGACTCTTAAAGTGGAGCTTTGCCGGAGCTGCAGGAGGAAGGGAGCTTACTGTTTAAGGGGCAGGAATTTTAAGTTTGGGATGATCAAAAAAGGTCTGGAGCTAACAGTGGCCCTGATTACGCAGCATTTTNAAAACATTTGCTGCTGCTGGCATGTGTACCTAAGAACGACTAAAATGGTAATTTACTATACCGTGCAGTTTGCTACCAAGAGAGCAGACGTAAAATCCGACAGATTCACCAACAGTAAGTGTGGGTGAAGAACAACCATTGTAGCTGTTTGTCACACTCATACCAAGGCATGCTCCTGGTGTGGAGATGGCTGGATACAACCCTGCTTGGCCCCTGTATCCCTCTCCCACTTCAGAAGGCGCTTCATTATTTATTAGCAAAAGTAATCTGGCAGGCAGTGTGCTATCTGCAGCCAGAATCCAATACAGAAAGGTCACCTGCCAACACCCTAGACAAAGGGTGTTAAAGCAAACACAACACACCTTTTTAATTTCAGCTGAATTGATTAGAGAACAACTGGACGGTGCCACAGGTCAAAAGGCTCAAGCCAGCAGGTCAGCAGAGAGAAAGGAGCCCAGGGCAGTGGTCACAGGGGTGCTGAGCTGAGCCTGGAGCATATAGCTGTTCTGAGCCCTAGCCCTTGTCTTTGGAAATGAAGAAATGCCCATGGCAAACCCAAGGCCTTGCTTGAGCCACACACAGGGCTACAGTTCACCTTATTCAGCACAGGTTAGAAATTAAGTTGTTTGAAGTCAAATACACAAAGGCTCTCAAGCATTTTAAAAGCAAGAAGCACACTCTCATAGCCCAGGAGTCTCTCACATCTGCCTTGGAACCCAAGTCAACCTCAGGGCCTTGGGCAGTTCTGCACTCTTTCCCACACCTTTCCTACAGGGTGGTAGATATTAGGGGAGGAGCCAGAGGTCCTGTTTAGTTGCTTCAGTCACACATACCTTGAAGGAAAGGGAAAGTGACAGTCATGGCTCAAGGGAATTCAGTGACAAGTGTCAAGTAGATTTTTCGAGTTCTCAGAGTTCATGCTATGCAGCTTCTGCAGGTCCAGGATCAGTAAACAAATGTAAGCACTCCACCCAGGGCTTCAGAGAAGAAATGAGTGGAAATCTGCAGGCACAGTTAAGGTTATGTAAGCATGCAAAGTCGATCAGTCTCACTAACACTCAGATGTGACCATGTTAAAGCAATGAAATCCTTTTCATTGGTAAGACCACGACTGCCCAGGTGCCCTACAAGGCCTTCTTTGGTCAGTGTACAAGTTCCAGGGAGTTCCAAGGTGCCATTGCTTTTTCCATGCAGATGCCACTTCCAGGACTCCACCAGGGGCCTCAGCCTTCTGTGTGTGTTCCAAGATGCACTGTCTGAAGCAGCCACCACTGGAGCCCAATGCCAGAGCTGAGCAGCAGGCTTGGCAGCACCCGAATCCTGACATAGGCAAACCCTAGGGACTAGAAGAAGTAGCAAGGACCACAGAACAGGGATCTGTGGCAGCTGAAGACATCTTAGTACTGTGGCTTGGGGAACAACCTGGCGTCACCATGGACAGAAAAGGACAAGAAGATTTCTTCTCTCTTGCTTCTTAGTCACTCACGGAATGTTCCAGAATGTAAGTTAGAGAAGCATTTCTGCTTCTGTGAAGAAGAAATCATCCCCACATTGGACACAGTCACAGGCTGAATTGCATCTCTTCAGAACCTGGCTCATCTCACCCAGGGAAGTGGGCCCCTCTGCAACCTGGTATGTGTTCCTTGTGGCACAGAGGGACATCTGAACCTTGTCTTTACTCCAAACAACCAAAAGAAGCTAGCATTTGGAGCCTATGGATAATTTACCCCGGACTAGAGGGCTGAACTCAGGACAAGGCTCCATGCTAGTATGTCAGGGAGGCTCAGTCTTGTCAACTTGTTTGTTGGGGCAGGAACTCCTCTGATTCATGCACTGTGGTAAGGAAACATGTTTCACCTTCTCTATTAAAACTCAGGAATTAAATGTAAGTTTGGAAAGTAAGGCAGGCAGTGGCCCTGAGCTTGTGAAGATGCCCACATAGGATAAAGCTTCTTAACCTCCACCCGAGAAGTTTTTCTAGGATTCTGAGTATATAGGAGTAAGACACAAGGACACAAGTCAAACACTTAATTGATAACAAATTATATAGAAGAGCATTTAAGAACAATTATTTGATATCTATAACGCCACCACTTATTGAAGACTAAAGCAAATTCACACATAAATGAGAGTCTCATAAGGGATTAACTCCTGGCTAGGTGTTTGACACTGTAGGGCACAGAGTATCTTCAATGTGTCTGAGTCGATTTACACCTTGAGTTCATAATCAGCAATGTAGAGAATGCTGTTTTTCATAAATACATAGTACAAAATAGACAGAAATTNTGGGTCATTTCAGAAACTTTTGGGAATTCTGTCCCCATTGTGTGCCAAAATTCATTGAATTAAATTTTAAAGTCGCTCAGGTCAGCAATTCCAACAGCAATTTTTAAAAGCAAGAATTCTAATACAATATAATACAAAGATACACCAATTTAATACTTACAGGAGGTATCGGTTAGTTTCTGTCAGTGTGACACAAACTAGGGTCACCTGGGAAGGGGGATATCAGTGAAGGAACACCCCTATCAGATTCACTTACGGGCAAGTGTGTGGGACACACACTTTCTTGATTAGTTTGACATAGGAAGACCCAGCCTACTGTGGTTGGTGTCACCCCTGGGCTGGCAGTCCTGGGGTCTATAACAGAGCAGGCTGAGCCCTCCATGTCAGTCAGTCAGCAGCACTCCTCCATGGCCTCTGCTTCAGTTCCTGCCTCCAGGCTGCTGCCGTGGCTTCTCCAAGTGATGGACAGAAAGCCGAAGTGCACCCTTTCCTCCCCAGGTTGCGTTTGGTAGGTGTTTTTATCACGGCAACAGAAAGCAAAGCAGGACANATGCTAAAGAGTGATGATAGGAAACCATGGAAGGATGAACTGTCCTTGTTTTCTGTTATTAAACCGTTCCATTTCTGCAAGAGCAGAAAACTTTGTACGCACAGTAAAGAAGACTGCAATTCCTATCATAAAACAGTCTCAAATCTGCACAGAAGCATTCTAAACAATGCTCACTGGTGTTGCATGCTGTGATGGAGTACACAAGGCAAAGTGCATGGTCTATGTCTTCAGAGTTAAGCCTTCAATGATGTCATATGTTACAACATGCCCACTAGACAGCTAACACAGTAAGGAAAAAGAGGGGGGAGGATGGGGGGGAGAGAGAGAGTTGAGGGAGGGAGGGGCTGTAGTGTCAGGAGCAGAGAACACCCTCCTCATCTCCTCATCTTTTACTTATTTCCTGGCATTGTCAACACGGGTTGCCTCTGGTCTGCATTGATTCTGTGGGCACTACTTCTATAATGCTGCCTCTTGCTTTCTGGTCTCTTTCTTCCCATCTGCAAACAAGGGATTATTCTCTGTGTTTGTGAGACCCTGTCACTGAGTCAGCATGCAAGAAGTGAACTTCAAACATCAAGTCAGTGGGTTTCACGTTTTCCCTGTCAATTAAATACCATTTATTACAGTCATAAAATCACTGTATGGTTAGAATTAAAACATTATAGGAAAGTATAAATGACAATAATAATAATAACTGGTGATACATGCAAGATGAGGCCTGTTTGAATGTCTGTACATCCTGCTTCCTCTGAGGGACCCTCCTGAAAATCAGCTGTAGGGTTCTAGTGACCCTATGCAGAGCTCTACACTGAATCATTGCTTCCAAGGAGTGTCCAATCTAGATATCAAGCTGAAGTATTTTTTTTTAAACTGTAAAAACAAAGTTTTGAAGTAAGAGTTTGTAGTGCGAGAATATTGATAGTAATGGATGACTGAATGGCAATGAATTGGCCAGGTGATTGTTTATACATAGGAGGTGTCAATGTAGGGAGGGAGGGAAGGAGGGAGGGAGGTGAAGGAAGGAGGCAGGGGAGGAGGGTTTGGGATAGAAGTGGATAGAGAGAGATGGAGTAAGGGAAAGGGAGATGCAGAAAAGGAGGGAAAAGAGGGTAGAATGGAAAGAGGAAGCAGGGGTGGGATTAGGGTGTGTCTGTGAGTCTGTCATTTCTTGATTCTCTTGATATCCCAGTGGGGTTTCTGGGAACCAAGCTGTATAGGACCCAGCATCAAGCCCTTGTCTTGTCTGTTCTCTGTATTCAAGTCCTCCAAGCAGAGGGAACAGCATTGACTGGCAGTCTGGTAGCAGGCTAGTCAGGAAAACATGAAGAAGTAGGCTGAAGGGAAAGGACAAAGCCAAGGNGAACAGGAGTACTGCAAGATGGTTTTAGGGCAGTCCAGTTAGGTGCAGGTGATAGGTGGGNGAGCTTGAGCTGNAAGAATATTCTGAACACAAGGGGAAGTCCTAGAGGCTCCTCCTTCCTCAGGAAGGACAGGGGACTCCATGCCATCAACTAAAGAAAGAATTCAATAACATTGAGTCCTGATACCACCAGCTTTAAGTATCTTCATGACCAAAGTGCCACAGCTTGTCTCCAAGGAAAGCACACGTATGTCAGAGGATCCAAGATAGCACAGAGGAGCCATGTGTCTTCTCTGACTCTCTCCAGTTCATCTCAAAGGGAAGCACATATGTTAGAGGGTCCAAGACAGCACAGAATTGCCCAATGCCTGCTCAGGCTCTCTCCTGGTCTCTTACCTATCTGGAACATGGACTGATGCTTTGGATGNAGAAGCTAAAGTGCAGAAGAAATGGAGCTGCCCAGGGTGGACCTGGAGATGGAGGGAGGCAAGGGGCGGGACAGTCCACAGTAGGNCNGCTGAGTGGGTAGAGCTCAGCTTCAGAACTAATGATGTAGACATAAACGATCAAGAAGGCCTCATGGGAAAACCTCCTCCCCCCTACACACTCACATGCAGATAGGGTCACTTAGGGATGAGGACCTAAAGAGGATTCACAGGGGAACCCCCCGCCAACATGCAGGCCTGGCTAATCATAAATATTGGGGTCTAGAGGGGGCTGGCAGGGAAGTAACTCATTGTCTTAGTGTTTCAGTTCCATACAGGGACATTGAAATGTTAAGGAATATGGGACAGGCTTTGGCAAGACATTCCTGCTAAAGAAAGGGAGAATGTTGACCACTGGTTAGACAGTGGGGTGGGGAGGCACATTCAGTTTTTGACTGGCTAAATTTAAACTATGACATCCTAATGAAATGTCCACAGGCACAGCAAATAAAGTATTGACATTAGGAAGAAGGGCAGGACTGGAGATGGATCATAGGAAGGATGGCTCTTGAGCTCTGATATCAAACTAGGAGAATTGTGTAGCAGGCACAGAGGCAGCCCTTAGAATTCTGGGAGTTAAAATAGTGTGTTAGAGCTATCAGTGGGAAGACAGTGAAGAAGACTGCTGTTCAAGTTTGTAAGTGTCAGAGTTGTGGAGACATACTGGTCAGTGANCACACATGACACACACAGGTTTTACAGTTGTGGAGGGGTTGGTGAATACTTGGCTCCTGAGGCCATTAGACTGAAATACTCAGTGTCAAAGGAGAGGTGGCCATGGTAAACAATGAGCATGTGCAAGCTCCACTACAAAATACACAGAGCTGGAAGGGGCTGAGCCTCAGCTATCCTACACCATCCCAGGCTGTTCCAGGCAGGTTGTCCAGAAGGGGCTGAGCCTCAGCTATCCTACACCATCCCAGGCTGTTCCAGGCAGGATTCTCCAGGTTTGCCTCAAAGGGAAAAGGTATGTGTTCCCAACTGAGAAGAGGGGGAAGGCATAGATAGGGAGTGGGACAGGGTCAGGCAATGTAGATGTAGAAGACTCATTGAGTAAAGGGCATGACATCTTCGAACCATGGAGGACCGGCAGTAAGGCTCTTGCTAAAATTCAAGGCTATGCACAGGAGAGAGAGAACCCAGGGTGACATCTCATAGTGGTGAGAACCTGTGAGTCCTTGATGGGCTGAGTAAGGAACATGCTGGAGACTCTGAAAGCTATTCACAGTGCAGGTCTGCACCTTATTTGGGCTGGGTTTTGTGTNTGGAAGGAAGGCAACATTAGTACCACTATAATAAGAAATCAGAGATCTCCCACCATTTCTCTAGACAACCCTTGCCTGTTGTATGAGCTACTTTTCTCATTGCTCTGACAAAAACAACTGACAGAAGNGATGGGTCATCCTGGCTCACAGTGTAAGAGTTCCCTTATACTGACAAGCCATGATGACCCATGACGCATGACAAGAAGGCACAGCAGCAGGGGCATGAGGCAGCTGGTCACATTGTATCTGGCCAGGAAACAGAGAGATTAATGTTGGTTCTTACCTTGACTTCTTTTTATTCAGTCAAGGACTCCAGCCCATGGGATGGTGCTGTGCACATTCAGAACAGGTCTTCCCAGTAAACCCTTCTGGAAGCATTGTCACAGACATGCCTGATAGTGTAGAGGATTCTGCATCCAGTCAAGTTGACAATGAATACAAACCATCATAGACCTCAAAAAGAACCATTGATGATGAAGACCTGGCTATCTGTGAACCAGAGTTCAAAGTCAGGGTACTGAGGACATGACTGACTCCAAAGCTGAGAACCCAGGCTGTCATAGTATCAGCTTGAACCAAAAGGATCTCAATGCATGATGTGGTATAGACATGGGACAGACAATAGTCAGCAGAACTGAGTGTACATCAGAGCTGCCCTCAGGTGAGGGCTTCATACAAAACTAAGATATGCATGATTATTTGATGAATAACACATGAGCATTCAGGTAACTATTTAAAGGGGAGGTTAACTGAAGGATTTTAAAGGNATGAGTGAAAAGGGAACNTGTGTTAGCTTGGTATTCATATCCTAGTAAGCAGCTTGAACTTGTAATCTAACTCAGTTTATGTTTTGTATGTGTATATGTGTGGTATGGATAAACACATTCCAGTGTGTGTGTGCTGGTATGCATCTGTATACACATGCCTGCTGGGTGTCTTCCTCTCCACTGACTTGGCTAGCTAGTCATACCCACCCAGCTTCTCTATGGGTGCTGAGGATCTGATCTTCAACCCTCACACTTGTATGGTAAGTGCCTTACTCACTAAGCCATTTCCCAAGCTCCANTCTAACTTAATCATAACAACTGTTTACGAATGGAGTAGTTTCAGCTCCCTATTTTCCNGTGATAAATGAAAACTTCAGAAGGGTTATGAAGTTCTTGTGTTGATGTAAATCAAAATCAAGCACTTCCCACCAAACCTGGTTTTGATTGAGTGGCCAGAGAGGACACAGAATATCTGGGAGACCCCCCCCTCAACCCCAACACACACACTGCTTCCCCAGTTTGAATTCCATAATGGAAAGGAAACCCNAAAGTGAAGCTGATGAAGGATGAGGCTTGCCAGGCCATATTAAATGCTCCACACACAGCATGGAGCGGGACGCACTGGATTCAATTGTGTCTTGTGGGCCCTCAAGGAAGGAAGATATGAATTCCTTCTAACTTCTCTAATAATCAAAATTACTTCCGAACAGAAACTTACCCAAAAAGCTCAATAAAGCAAAATTGAAGCCCCAATAACATAGTCTAGCTGCAGGAGTGTGGAGTTTGTGTAACTGAAGATTTCCTGGAAGTCCTTAGTGTTACAGCTTTACGTGCACAGTGCTCTAGGATCATATGGATTCCTGCAATTCTACTGTTCCACTTAGGAGTGGAAAAGACTTTTCTAGGATACAGGGATCCAGACCACAGATAGCCCTTCCTCGGGGACCTCTTCAAAGTTTTCTCTGCAGTAGAGAATTGACACCTCATGCCGTAGCATCCAGGGACAAGAGTACTCAAGCTCCAACTTAAGAAAAGTCNAGGAGCCAACCCACTTCAGAGCTGGCCAGGGTCACATAGCCTTCCTCTGGCTAGTCCCATGATCCTCCACCTTATCATAAATGCATCCCAGGAGTGCTCTCTGGAAAACAGTCTATGCCTTCACCTCTGTTCCCACATGGCACTTAGGGATCTCTTCCTGCAACAGAGAGGACCCTGGTTGACCAGATCTCCTTCTCTATTCATCCTGCTTCAAAACATGCTTGGCCATGGGATGCTTGTCATTCTCCCTGTGAAGCTTAACTTCTCGGCCAGCATCTGCTTGTTTGGGGTCATTTTTCTGTGACTGTTCCCCTTCAATGAGTTTAAAAATTAAAACCNTAAGAGTTACCGCGCATATAAAAAAAGTATTTGCTGACCCTGACCCTGAGACACTGATTCCCAGATAATAAGGAACACAGTTTANAGGGTGAGAGGAGCAAGTGGATCAACCTGTTCGGTAATTAGCTGTGATACATTAATAGCTTTAAGGCTTGAAGAGCTACTTATATTCATATGTCCCTAACTGGCTTCATCTCTCTGCAATGTGCTGACTAGCCTGAGTTTCATCCATGACTCAAGCTTGGAAAGTCTGGGTGACTCAGGTTTGGGTAAGTGTATAGAGTGGTTGTCTTAGGGGTACAGATGAGTATGGCTTCTTTTACGTTTGGCTTCCTGACTCCTCTAAAACTTATGGGGAACCTGTGATGAGAGTGCCACCAACATGGGAATCCAGCTTCCTGAGTCAGGATCATGCCCAAGTTGACTTTGGTTCCTGTTTGGATGTTTATCATCTCTGAAACACCTTTGGCAACTACTATAGCAAGATAAACAAACAGCATTAAGTCTGAGGTCCAGCGGCTCCTGTGTCTACTCTGGGATGTCCCTCTGGCATGCTAGGGTTTCTCCCAGCCCTTCTTCCTGGCCATATTTTCTTTGACAAACTTTTGATGGTTTGTTTCCTAATGAAATGCCCAGAGAACCATGTGACAAATGCAGTATAGACAATGAGTTCCTGTCTTAAACGCCCCCAATTTAGTCACATGTCAAGATCATTAAATTAAATAAAAATATCACTGAACCTCATCCATGTGACTGCCCTTGTCCACAGGGACTGAAGCTGCCTTCCTGGAGATAATCTCACTGCAAGTGGTTTGTGTGTGTGTGTGTGTGTGTGTGTGTGTGTGTGTGTGTGTGTGTGTGT
>LZPO01018278.1:20883-35953 GCA_001675575.1 Neotoma lepida | reverse complement strand
AATCTAAAGATGGGCTAAATTTGGAAGACTCTTGTGTTGTTGGTTGTTTTTGTCATTATGCCCAGTGGGAAGAAGAGATTTTATACTTGTTAGCAAAGTTAGAAATGAAAAAAAAAATACAAAACACAAATAATGTAAATTGCATCTAGTTGATGGTATACTTTGATCTCATAGGTCCAACTTTCTAAGCATCCTATTCAGCCCATAGCTACAGTGGAGACAAACAGGCACAACTTGAGGCCTGGGGCAGGCCTGAAAGCAGCAGAGGCAGATGGCCCCAGAGATCCAAAGAGACCAAGCAATCTTCCTGTAATTCAGGCTTCACCTATAGTGAGTCTGATTTTGGTCTGAGCACAGAACAAGATATTGCTGGGATTCACATCGCTCAAGGGCACCATCCTATTATCTGTGTCTTCCTTTTGAGGGACTTGGAGTCACAGACATAGGGCCCAGAATCAATGGGATCCAACATTCAAATTCCAGAGAGATTCGGAGCTGGTTTCTCTATGAGGTGCCTTTCGTTTGCTGCTGTGGTGCTTTGGTCCTGATGGAAGGTTCATCAGCAAACCCACCAGCCTCTTCTACACTGTCAGAAGCTGCTCTGGGAGCAGATGTTCCAGTTTCTAGAAACTTTTCCTGCAACATGGGCAAGCACTAGGAAATGTGTTTCTTCAATCACTTATCACCAGTCGGGGCCAAACTAAACAAGCACATATATTAGGTACTTAAAATTGGCTTATACTGGCTTTTGTTAATACAGAAGTAATGTTTAAATTATTCTGACTCTAAACTTACTTATGTAAATTATTACACACACAGGGAAAAACTGATGAGCAAGTTGGCAAAGTCCTGAATCAGATCTATGTACGCAAATCTCAGTAACAGTTTCCTTTTCCTTCTCTCCCCTTCCTTCCTCCTCCCTCTCCCCTTTCCTCTCCTCCCCTCCCTTCCCTTTCTCCCTCCTCTTCCTCCCCTTCCTTCTCCCCATTTTCTTCTTCCCATTTCTCCTTCCCCCTCTTCTCCTCCATTGCCCTCTCCTGCTCCTTTTCTATTGTATTGTTTTTGAGGCACAGCCTCTCAAACCACTCCCTTCTGCCCCAGTCTCCCGAGGGAGGGATTACAGGTGTGCACCACCATGCCCAGCTAAAGCCTTAGTGACTTCAGGGAGTAAGAACACTTAGTAAAGATGAGGACATTTCAAGCCTTTTCCATGTGCCAGGGTGGATTTGGTCATTATTTGCAGTTGTCACATGGTATCACATGATATACTAGTGTCACATGATATCCCAACAAGTGAAATAAAATTAGTTATCCTAAATAGCCACCAATAGCAAATTATAAAGTATAATGACATTTAAAAATAGTACAAAATTTATCTTCCAAGGCACATAAGGACTCAAAAAAGAAAAAGAAAACCCACAAAAAANCCCAAAAAACTACAACAATAACAACAAAAATCACAGGATTCAATTTCAAAGAAAAAAATGCAAGCTACAAAACACATGTAGGATCACATTTGAGACTCTAGCTTTGTTAAAACGTTTGTTAAAGGCATATAGAACACTGAGAAGATTAAAAATACTGATATTGTTATCTGTCAGTGATTCTAATTTTCATCCTCATGGTTTTCAGTGTTTTCTCAATTTCATGACTTGAACACAATTTATTACTTTTACAATAAAATATTACTAATTTAGTATTTTAAGTTATTAAAATTTCTTAAATTAAATTTTCCCTGAGATATGCCATTTCTTTGGAAAGTTCTCATTGTGGTAAAATTGGCCACACAATAATTTTTTGTGCAAGGCAGAGCTAAGCAGGATGAGCCACGGTGCCTTACTGTCTAAATGGCTGTTACAACTGTTGGGTAGACTTACAGTGTGAGGTGGAGATAGACCCTCAAACATCACCCATGTATCTGACCACACTGTGTTTCATGTGGTACAACCAAGGCAAGTGGGGTAGCAAAGCCACAGACTTAATATAAGATACCACCTTAAACTTACTATAGTGTTATAAAATGACAAGCATTCAGATGAGAATGGTCTATAGTTCCCACAGGTTGCCAACATCGTTGAATGATCCCTGCTGAGGATGAAGGATGAGAAGCAAGACCTACAGCTAGTAGAACCCGAGACATGATCTGAAACATGAAATGCCATTGCAAGTCTGCCTGACTCATAGAAAATACAACACTCTGCCTTTAGATGTCAATAAAGGAACCAGGATGATGAGGCAGGAGGATCACTGTGAGTTTGAGGTCAGCATGAGCTTCATGGTGAATTCTAGGACAGCCTGAACTGGAGTAAGGCCCTGACCCAACACCACCACACCGACAGCCACAATAAGCCAGGAAATGTTTTTTTCCCCATTCAAAGTAGAAAACAGGAAACAGAAATGAAAATATCACCCCCCAAAATTATCCTATCAATGAACTTCTATTTATTAAAACATGTGTCTGGCTTAGGAGGACAGTAAAGATGAGACACAATGTTTAGTGGGAGGATTGACAGAGACAAAAGAATGATGCTCTCATCTCTGTTTGTACCTCATCTGAAGCCCAGAAAGGACCTGATTTCACTTGTGATTATCCCCCACCCCAACAGACAGNTGCATTTCAATGTGCTTTTGCCCAGCATTAGTGAACAAATCACCTGAAGTTTTGTCCTCCATGAACATGTCAAAAGCAATTCTCCCAACAGGGCCAGCATCTGCAGGGGAGCGCTCATGCTGGGGCACTGGAGCACTGCTGAATGTGTCCAGCATGACTGTCCTCTGGTCAGCAGAGCCTGAGATGAGGACATTGTCAATGGCCCAGTCATTCTGGTCTAGGCCATCATGTCGTGGCTGCCACCAACGGAAGCGAGTAGCAATCTCCTTAGCATCAGGAGGGAGGAGGATATTCACGAATCTAACAGAAAATGATGAAGGTGGAAAAAATGTTGGTTTAATATTTCCTATGAGGAGATCGGAAACAGCAGTAAGATATTGTATGTCCCAGGGCAGTGAAGTGGAGGGCAGAGGTGGATGTTGAGTGTCTTCTTCAATTGCTCTCCACTTTAGTTTTTGAGACAGTGTCTCTCACTGCCCTTGAAGCTCACTGATTGACTGGCTGGCTAGAGAGCCCCAGGANTCCTGTCTATGTCCCCTGTGTTGGGATTATAGGTGGGCACCACCTGACGATAGCAGGGATTCAATTCAGTTCTAATAAACTAAGTCATCTTCCTAGCCCCTGAAACAAATTAAGCATAATTGTATTAAATCTTTGAGAATTTCATACAATGTATTTTGACCATACTCATCCTGAACTTCCTCCCACCTCATCCCAGATACACCCTCATCTCCCTACTCTTCCTTTTAAAATAACCCATCAATTCCTGGGTGCAGACCCTGATTAACTGGCTGTTTTACCAGTCATTAAACTAGAGAAACAGAATGTAAAGAATGTGAGCACCCAAGAGCTCTCTGTGTTGCCTGTGGACCTTGGACATCTGCGTCCCTGGGAAGTAACTGCAGGTCAACAGTACACATCCTTTGAGAGATACAAGCCAATATTGACTTTAGTTTTCCTGTCATGTAACGGTTGGTTTCACCCTTCCTTCTTCCTTCCTTGACACTTGGTTTTTACTTTAATCTGCCCAATGCCAGCAACAGGCTTGGAATATGGACACTAGTTGTGGTAGGAGGATGTTGGAGTCTCAGGCTGCAAGTAATTAATCAGGTCTTAGTTGCCTGTGGTATAGATAATGCTTTGCTAATGTGCTTCAGTGAAAGCAGGGAAAAAAAATACTGAAGAAGACCTGGAATAACAAACTCAGCATGCCTTCTGACTTAGTCACCAAGGACACTTAGCTTAATGCTCCAGTACAAACAATTACAATTAAAAATATTCATTGAAAGCCAGCAACAAAACCACAGATTTGATTTATGTTCAGAGCTCACAGGACTAGTTTTCTACCTGTGCAGAGAGCATGGTCTTTTTATCTGTTGATCTACCTATCTTTCAAGCACAGCCTCTTAGCACTGAAATTCCTGTAAGTTAATTTTGGATGGATCCTAAAACTGAGGGCTGTAATAATAGTCACATTAAAGAGGTTTAATTATTTTCCTTTTGTAGACATAGTATTTCCTTGTTGGTTTTTTTCATTTTTGGTGTTGAGGGCCTTGCACATGCTAGACAAGCACTCTACCTCTGAGCTACCTGCTCCACCTTCCTGTTGCTCTTTTCTAGGTTACAAGTGCCCAGCATAGTAGATAGCGTTCTGGATAGGGACCAACTAGGATGCGTGTAATCACGCTTCTAACACTTCAGTCTGTGCATTCTTTGGACCATGAAGGACTAGTGAGTGTTGACATTAAGTCAGGAAAATGTAGTCTGTGAATCCCACACCCTCAATTATGTGGTTACTGGGTGCTTGAAGACCAGCAGCTTTGAGGCAGGCCTCTCCAAATTTTATTTCCTTACATCTCTCGGTTTTAAAGCCCCTCTGCCCATCTCCTCTTTTTAATTATTACTATAGTATGTGGTGTTTGTGCATATGTGGGTGTGCGGGTGCTTCTGTCCATGCATGCATGGAGGCCAGAGGACAATGGCAGGTGTCCTATTCTCTCATTCTCTGCCTCATTCCCTTGAGACAGGAATACTTCAATTAGTTTACCCTTTTCCTTTTTTTTTTATTCTTTGAGAATTTCACATGATATATTTTGATCACATTCATTCCCTTCCCCCAACTCTTCCCAGTTCCTTCCCCACCTCCCTCCTGACCCAATTCCACATTCTGTTCTCTTTCCCTATTTAAGAGTTTGTGCAGACTTTGTTGGCTGACTAGTAGGTCATAGGGCCTGCTCTGAAGTGTGTTCAATATGCCAATGTCACTCCATTGACGAAAACTGTTGTTCCCTCTCCCAGGAGTAATCAAATGCCAATAGCTCCTTGGGTATGAGGTGGATTTTGTGCCCACCTCCCCTCCTCCATGCTGGGATGTTGTCTGGCTTGAGTAGATCTTGTGCATGCTGTCTTTGTCTCTGTGAGTTCATACACACATCTGCCCTGCTGTGTCTGGAAAGTGCTGTTTTCTTGAAGTCACGCACTACCTCTGGGTCTTACAATCCTTCTTCCCCATCATCTCCATAGATTGCTGAGCCTTGAGGGGAGGAGTTTAACTCCTGATTCAACATCTTTCTTTCATTTCATTGCCCTTTTCTTCTCCCTTCTGTTGTTGAGATGGGGTCTCACTATCCTGTCCAGCCTGGTCTTCAGTGTATAACCTCCATTGTTCCTCCTCCCTCAGCCAACAGAGTCACTGAGACTACAGAAAGGCCCTACAAATGGCCCCTGTTTGGCTTTTCTACTTGGCTACATTGACTGCTTTCGGTCTTTCTAGAATATTTTTAAAGGTCCATATATGATGGTTGTTCAGGGTCTTTAAAGAAGGATGTAATAGGTTCTAGGCATCTTAAGGATACTGCCATCTTCCTGTTTCCTTATATATACTGGGAAGATACTTTGTAAACAAATGTTTGTTTCTCCAAATGTTTATGAAATCATCATATACTCAGCCTCATTTTTTTTGCACTGTTTATTTACTGCTGGCATTAAGATCTAGTAGTTAATCTTATTCTGGGATGTGAAAGCTATTGTTCTTAAAATAAAAACCCTNATTAGCTATTATGTACTCCAGGAAGCCCTCCCTGTCTGTCTCTGAGGTGTCCTTTACTGATGAGTAAGTTGGAGGTCCCCTCAGTCCCTGATAACTGGTTACTGGGAGTCTTACCAAGCTGGACAGCCTAGTTATTGCAGTTAAGACAGATACAAACCCAGGCTTGCTGTACTGATCATAGAAAATCTCCATCAGCAAGTTCCAGGTGATGCCCCCATTGATGGAGTACTCCAAGAGGACCCCTTGGTTACGGTTGCTTGGTGTAATGAGGCATCCGTACATGAAGTAGAATTGGATAAATTCGGCACTAGTGAGGTTTAGATCCACAGTGACTAGCAATCGGCTACAGCCCTAAGAAAAAGAAACAGAATAGGGAAAAAGCAGCAATAAGGAATCTTGATTGCAGATCGCAGATTACAGCTTCTTTCCAGTTTTGTCCTCTGATTGNGCTATTCTTTCTCTTACACTAGCTCCTAGCATGGTGCCCAGCTCATGTTTGTTGAACTTTCAAATTTCAGTATTTGAGACTTACTTAACCAAACGTCATATATTCTAAGCAAGTTTCCTTTTAATATATTTTTATAAGCAAAGCAAATGTTGGGATTAAAGTAATTATCCAAAGCTTTTATTAATTTATTTTCAATTATTAGGTAGCATTTGCTAAAAAACACCAGTTACTAACAAAGTAACATTTTGATATAACTATTTTTAAAATTTCATTTACATGTGTGTAAGAATGTCTGTGTGAGTATAAGTGTTGAATTCCCTAGAACTATAGTTACTGACAGTTGTGGCCACCATGTGGTTACCGGGAATCAAACCATGGTCCTCTGGAAGAGCAGCAAGTGCTTTTAACCCCTAAGCCATTTCTCCAGCCCCTTAGGTAACTATTTTTAATAGGTAATTTTAAAATGACTACAACTGAAACAATTATATAATTTAATTATAATGAGATAGTTGCAATGCCTTTAAAATGTTTTAAAATATATTTATTTATTTAAATTTGTGTGTATATCTGTGGTTGTTTGGTGTGTGTGTATGCGCACATGGGTGCATGGGGTTANATGTTCACACGTGTGCATGTTCACGCGTGTTCACGTGCATGTAGAGGCCAGAGGTTGATGTTGGTTTTCTTTCCCCATCACTCTCCAATTAGAAAAAGGTTTCTCACTGAACCTGGAGTTCACCCATTGGCTAGACTTGCTGGCCAATGAGCTCTGAGGAGCTGGCTGTTTCTACCTCCCACTCTCACCCCCCTCCCCACCCCTCACACTAGGGTTACACAGGCTACCATGCATGATTTTTACATGGATGTTGGTGATCCAAGTCTTTATACAAAGCAAGTACTTACTGACTGAGCCATCTCTCCTCAGTACCAAATGCCATTTATTTAAATATCCATAGTTGATTTAAAGTCATCTATATTAATTATCAATTATCAATATATTAATCTTGATAGGTAGGTATTTGTTAGTTGAACATATGTAGGAATCCTGGCCATTCCTACCTCTACCTGAGGTAGAAGAGTATCTTGAATATACATTCTTAGTGTTGTCGACTATGAAAAATTAATGTGTGTATATATATATATATATATATACTTTTGTTACTCTTGGGTAAAATATTGGATATAAATAATATATAAATACTTCATTGGCACCAGTATAAACTCTATGATAGAGTACAGCAAAAAAAAAAAGAGTTGAATGTGAATTGGTTATTTTTTAAATTAATTTGCCTATCTAATCATGATATTAGAGAAATTAGACATTTAAAAAGTTAAAATTTGGCAGCAAAATAGAATGATTATAAATTTTTCAAAGGAAAACTTTCCAACATTGCTTCTGCCACTCACAAAATAATATGCTATAAATGGCAAGTGCTCAGTAATTACCGACAAGCTACTCTCTCCGGGTGATTCATAAACAATTAGTTGTTAATCCACTCAAGAAACACCGAAGCTCATTTCCCAGGTTTTTGACTCTTTACTCTCAAACGTGTTGTGAACTCAAGAGTTTTCAGTTATGGCTTCACCCAGACGGAAGCCCCTACCCCCAGCACACACACTGCATAGGTGCCCCTTTCTCAGCATGGAAAACTTTAAAGATGTGTTTTTAAATCTTCCCTGTGCTGACACCAACACAAGCTTTGGGTAGGAAAATTCTGGAAATGCTCAGCGCTGTTGCAAGTTCAGATCCTGGCTAGGCGTTAAGGGCAACTGCATCTTGATTGACCTATTAAGCTTCAAAAGCAACTCAGGGACTCAGCGCAGAAGGTGGAGAACTGAGCAGACCTCAGCCCCACTCTTACCCCACTGAAGTGCAGAGCCAGCCCCGAAGCCACAGCTCCACACACAGTGCTCAACTTCCCACCATTCACCGTCAGCCAGTTCTGGCTGGAGGGAGCTCGATTGAAGTTGTCTTTGAGCTGGGTTGGAAGGGAGGTCTCAGGCTCATCACAGTACAGGCCTCCCCACTGCTCATCACAGCTGGGGGTGGAAAAAGAGAGAGGCAGAGTCAACATCAAACACAGCCCCTGTGAGGACTTGCACATTATTGAAGCCAACTTTTTCCTAGGCCAGGATGATGGAAGGCTGCTGTTCTTCACGGAGTCACAAAGCTTGCCAAAGATCACCTGCTTTCCTTAAGAATGNCAGAGGTTAGAGATAGGCTGTGAATTAACCTCCTTCAGCCTTTCCTAAAGTAGTGAGTGACTAGTGGTTACAGGTGGAAGAAAGAATCAGTTTTAAACAATGTACTGAAGTCCTATCTCACACGAAACAGCATTGGATAGCCTACAGGACTGCAGCTGCCAAACCAAATTGCTGGATGATAGTAATATATGAAATTGGTCTTTAAACAGAAGCTTCCAGCCATTTAAGAACCAAGTGGTTGTGTGCTAATAGCAGACGATGCTTCGGATAATCACCGCCATCCCTGAAAAGAGTTCTCAGGTCTCTGCTCAGGACAGGACTGGGAGGTTGCCCAGGGCTCTTGAGAGTCATCCTGGATATGGGATACAATCATTAATCAAGGGCTGGATTTCCCATGTATATGAAGATTAGCAGAGAAGAGCATATGAATTCTCTATTAGCTTTACACTAACCAATCAAACAGCACAATCTTAGAAAATGAAGCACAAAAGGCTGTAGTGCAAACGTGTGTGTACATGCATACAATCCATCCAAATTCTTTAAAAGTAGATTCTCTCAAAGATGCTAAAGATCTAAGAGAATGGTATAGCAGGCTCTTTGTCAAATATGCCTGATAACTGACCAGACATGTTTATACCTTATTATGCAAATGACATTTTCAACTAAACCTCAAAAAATGCATGTCCTTACTTCTATCCAGACTTAATATCATTTTTGGCAAGAATATAATAACCTCCAAAGTTTTCTATCATCTTTTTCAAGGCTCAAACAGAAACAGAAGAAAAATTAATATAGTCAATTATAATTTGGCTTTCTCTTGACAATGTAGCTGTTGTTCAGATGCTAATTACTAAGTAAGAATGTAGTTATAATAGCTATCAATTCCACCATTAGTTCAAAATTGTATTTCAGGAAAATTCGAAAGCTATGGTAACTTGGGAGTGGTGAAAACCCAGTTTCAGAAACCTTCAGGGTGGAATACAAATCAAGACATTTAGACAGAAGAAATATTTCAACTTACACACAGCTTCCCTGGATGCACCTCCCATGGCCACTGCACATGTCTAGACAGCCGTCCCCAATATAGACATTATCTATTGCCCATGTTTGCTGCTTGTCGAAAGGTGCTGGTTGGTGCCAGCGGAAACGAGTGGCTTGAGACCTTGGAAGAAGAAGAGATTTACAATGAAGAATGCAGTGGGAAAGAAAATGTATTCTAGCAAGCTTGAAGAGGGTAACACAAAAGCACACATTCTCATTCCTATTTTGAAAAGAACATTCACTATTGCAATAGCCTATGCAAACCTCTGGTTAACAAAACTAAGCCAAACAAATACATTCAGCGTGCATTTTGCCCTAGGGGTCTTTCTGGGTCTTGTAAAAGAAAACTACATCAGAGGCGACATCCAATCCTAAATCCAGAAGCATCAAGGGAACGATAAAGGTCTGCTGAGTTTTGCATGGCAGCCATTGTACAGACACCAGGGCTGTTGTTGTGTTATTACACTGGGAGAAAGATGCCTGTCCTTGAGCAGCTGTAACCCTTCTGCCTTCAACTTTAGAACAGAATGTGGGCTGGGTTTCATGCTCTCCCCTGCTCTCTAGCGCAAAGCACTTTTGTGCGATGGGCAGGCACATGCATCCACCTCACTCAGCATCCCTCAGGAATTCTCCTAATGGGGAATGGGATAAACATAAAACAGAGAGATCAATGAAACCCCAGGTAACTGCAGATGGAGAAGAGACGGGGTGATAAGTAAGACCAGGCTTATTTTATGTTGATTAAAAAGTGAAAGAAATAAAAGTAACCCAGACATTCTCCATTCCAGAAGCAGAAATGTACTTCCTGCTTCACTTTTGGAGAGCATCTTGTTCAGCAACACAAACATACATGTGTTCCCAGGCACTAGATGGCAGTAAAATCCAAACAATACCCAGGGCTCATGCAAATGTTAAAGACTTGTGGAAGAAATAATTTGTGTTTANTGAGCCATGCATATTTTATGCTAAAAGACTTAATATTTTGATTGGAGAATATTTGTTTTAGGAAGGGAAAAAGATAAAATAACAGCAAGAGTTTTATACTTTCTAAGGGAAAATACTTATATAAAGTTTAGTAAATAATCAAAAAAGAACCACAGACTGGAACTAAGATTTTCGTTCTGGGAAACAGCTCAGTCCAACTAGTGTCCTGAGACTCTTGGCTCAAACTGATTTCTCCAGCTTTTGCTGTCCAGCTCTCACACCCCTAGCAGAAGCATCTCAACTCAGATCTCTCCTATCACTTCTTATTGCATTGAAATTAAGCTGTTGGCTCATGGGGCTGGGCCTGAGTGGGGGCCTCTCCTCTTCTCTTCTCCCTTCTTCTGGCCATCATTAGAAAGTATCACTCACTTCGGTTTGCAGAGCATACCAAAGTCATTCCCACCCTTCTGCACGGGAGTTTCCCTGAGTGAGTTCTCTTTCTGCTTGGTCTCCCCCTATGTGTCGTCCCAGGTCCCCCTGGAAATGTTAGTCCTCACAGAGACATTTTCTTCCTGACCCTTTTTAAAATGGCATTTGTCTTGCAATCTGTTCTTTACATGGTATTTAACACAATTTAGCGCCATCACGCATGCATGTGAATATGTTTCAGGGAGACACAGTTCCTTCCTGGAACATTAAGTCATAAGGCAGCTCTTGGGGCAAATCCCTTTTGCTCACCACTGACAGGGACAGGGAGCTGATATTCAGGGGCCACTGTTTTCACAAGGACTAATGTTGTATTGATGCTTACTCCCACTGGTGTTGTGCAACTCAGTGGCTCTTTTAAATGACTGAATTTATTACGGTTTCTGTTTTTATGCAGTAACACCCTGTGACACAGTGGAGCACCACACTTTCATAACTCACAACCACGCACTCTGATATGTAGTCGCCAACATGCACGTATTTGTTCTCTCTTTTGTTTTTGACTACAGGTTTTCTGAAGGCAGGGTATATTGCTGCCTGTCCTCAGTGCTTATAGATAATAATAAGTAATAAACTTTCCCTGTTCTCTTAATATCATAACCATGTTTCACTAAAGCCTTTGCCACCTTATATTTTAAAGTGGTTTCTTTTGTTAAGTTACCCTCCCTATTTATCATTTCATTGTCTGTGGCACTTACAAATGGGTTTCATAAACATCTACTGAAAGAATTAAGTCAACGGTAATAAAGATTTCTAGAAAAAGCAAATAAAAGACACCTCGCAGGGCAGATGGGGAGGAACTGGGGTTACTTGTGTGGAGCAGTAGTTTGATGACTGTTGGAGGAAAAGAGCTGAGAGGTGGCATGGGCTGCCTAGCAGGGGTGGCTTTCTGATCACTGGTTTTGTTCAGTCTGGACAGCCTCTGAGCAGAAAGACTGAGTAGAGCATTTAAGAGCCAGATGAATTGCTGGAGGTGACACCCTTTGTACAGACTTCCAACCCCACCTTTTCCAGTCTATGCCACTCTCTGGAGTTCTACAGAAAAGGAATCAGTAGAAGACATGTGAAGATTGTACTAAAACTGGGGTTGGCCAATAAGTGACTGAGTCCTCTAATTTGTATTCTGGCACCAGTGAGTTCTATGTTCATGGTGAGCAAGTAAAGGTTTAGACACAACAAGGAGGTTAAATTTGACAATTTCTTAGATCCATTTTGAAATGCAAGGGGCTTTATATTCTTAGGAATAGCAATATCTGGTAATCACATACTCATAGGCAGAGGTGCCTGTATCATCCACTATCATTTTGCAGGATAAGAAGCACTTTCATTAAAGGGAAAAAGTGCAATAACAGTTCAGAATACTGGAGTAGAATTCAATGTCTAAGCCTTTCCAAAAAAACAACTTGTTTCCAGCCCTGCCTAGTCTCACCGTGAGAGGGGCCAAATCACTTAGGTCTACATGCTGATACTTTCCCATCTGTAAAGCTAAGAGGATGCTGCTTCCTGACTCACAAGGGTGTTGTGAAAATTAATTAGTTCATGTTTACCAAGACCTACGAGTGCTTTGGCACATCCCTTGGCAGGTGTCATTGCTTATCCTGAAGGTCCCTTATAATGATGGTTGCTACCAGCTGCTGCTTCTTGGAGTTGGAGGAAAAATGGCCCCACAGCAAATTTCTTATTTTAACATACCCTTGAAATCTCTCCTTTTGGTTATTTTCTAAATTTATACCACTCTCTCCCCATCAACACATTGGAAGTGCTTCAAAAAATGTAGGTTAGTAACTATCCACTGCTATACAGTTAAAAACATAGTTTCTATATGTGGTCATTCCATCTGTCTCCCCCTTGATGTACCACACCATTTAACAGGTTTCAGGACGTGTTTCATACTCTTAACTTCTGTAGGATGACTCCATTCACCTAGGAAGACTTCTTGTCATCATCACAATGAGAAGAACTCCTTTGAGAGAAGCCGTGACCAGTCATCTCAGTCTTTCCACACTTACTGACGTTACCTTTACTCTCAAAGAGATACACAAGGAACTCAGGCTAGCTCTCACTCTGTTCATGGGGATGGTGAGACCCAATGACCTCAGAAACACACCAATTCACAACAAAGCAGTGCAATGAGGCAAGGATCACTTTACTTATAGTAAGTATTATTATATAACATTTATCCCGCCTCCAGGAATATTTTGAATTTCTATCAAGTAATCTTTTAAAACTTTATCCCAACTCATAAAAAATCAGATAGCAAAAGGAGAATTTGCATGAACCACTCCACTAGGCTTTTCTTTGCTCTTGAGAGGAAACAAATAGTGAACTTTATTGTATCTGAGTCCAACCACTGGCTGTATGACATGGGAAAAAGCAAATGACTTTGCTCTGTCTAGCCCTGTCTACAAAAAGTGGAAGAGAGCTAGAAGCTAAAGGAGGCTTAGGAGATATTTCAACCAATTATCCTGATTTGTATACTGACTTGCACTTTGTGAGATGAAGAAATCTGAGTAATGAGTATTGAAGAAGTTCTGAACATGAAATTGCCATCTTTAGCTGTGATAATCACATCATAGCTGTCTAAAATGTTCTTCTCTTCCAGTAATGTGCACTGAAATATCTGCAGCTGAAATGCTACGATGTCTAGAATTTGCTTCAAAATAGCAGGGCATTAGGAGTCAGTGGGCCACTCAATACTGTAGTGCATTCAAACTGGCTAATGAGTACATGGGAGTCTGGTACATGGTTCTCTTTAACTTTGTATAATTGCCTTTTAAATAAATAAAAATGTAAGACAGCAGAAATCCCTTTAAAAGCACGGGAAATTTTTTTATTTCAAAATTAGAAATAAAAAGGAATGGCTCTCATCTTTTAGCAAAATAACTTTTAAAAATCAATTGTGCTAAAAATCTTGTAGCAAAATAACTTTTAAAAATCAATTGCAGTTGTAATTATATGCCCAGCTCAATTATTTATATATTTTATCAAAATAGCTTTATTTATAAGCAACTTACGAACAAAGGGGAAGGGAGCAAGGATGGACACGAAAACAATCCAGCGATGAATTCTCTGCCTTCTAAGATCGCAGCGAATGGCTAGACAGCGAGCGGGACCATCCCAAAACGCTCCCCAGGGAAGGAAGTGAACGAGAGACNAAAGAGCGCTCACGTAGCTGCCCCGATTTTTCAAGGGGCTCAGGTTTTTGTCTACGCCCTTACAAGGGAGGTGTTAGCCACCTAGCTGAAGCCAAAATAGCCATCCACTACATCTCCCCCTTTTTTTCTAAATAAGAAAGTTTTAACCTAAATATAAACTATTTACAATAGGAATAATTAGCAAATATTATTTAGAAAGAATAAGAGATAATAACCTGAACAAGATGAACTATACCGATATGAATAGCACTAGACAAGTGACACTTACTAAAATCCAGAGGAGTTTGGAGCATAAGTAAGTGGCATATCACACAGCTCATTCCAAAAGATGTCCTATCCTGGAAAACTTGAATCTAATAATTAATCCGTTCTAACTGCAATATACAAAGTTTATAATTGTAACTGCCTAGTCTTCAACTCCATCAAAGACCTGAAAAACGGGAGAAGGTCGCAAGCAATTTTCGGGAATCTTGCGAGAGTAGACAGAGACAACTGGCANCCTGNACAATCACCTAGAGTCTCTCTGTATCGTTGGTGCATTCAGGTTGGCTACAGACCTAGAGTGTCTGTCAGACCATTTTTCAGAAGCAGGTTTTTTGAAAGACTATTTTACCCTGTCTTGGCAGAGTTCAATAACCATTTTTCTTTGTGTCCTGCTCATATCAGCGGGACAGTATTTGTACTGTCAGCGGTCGAGGCAAGGGCAGTTCTTTGCCCGATAGGCCATTTTCTCGCCATGAAGAAGACAAACTTCCAAATGGAAATGTCTAAGAAGCCCAACATTCTCTCGGGATCAGATTGGTGCTACCAGGAGCACTCGTGTCTCATGTCAACGGAATTCTAAGTTATTAAAACATTTAAATGCCATGTTCTCTAGGTCTATGAAGTGTTTGAAGACTACCTACCCATCTGATGTATGTTTTTGTAAATCTGGAGAATTTAACTAACATAACTATAGAAATGATAAGCCTGAATGACTATAATTCTGTAAGTCTTTTTTACTAAAATAACTTTAAGGACTAAAGCTTCATATAGCAAAATAAACAGTCTGTAAGTAGATTCACCATGTGGATAATGACCTCAAGATTGTGACAATACACAAAATAGTTTAACCAGAGGTAGGAATGTATGTATAGTGCAATATACAATAT
>LZPO01018278.1:0-16122 GCA_001675575.1 Neotoma lepida | reverse complement strand
CCCCTCCTCCCTGTGCCAAGACTGCCCCAGGTGTCCCACCTCAGGCACTGGGCTCCAAAAAGTCAGCCCCTGCACCAGGGACAGATCCCGATCCCACCACCTGGGGGCCCTCAGACACTTCAAGCCAAACAACTGTCTGAAGCCTCCAGAGGGCCCAGTTCAGTACCATGAGGTGTTCGACCACTGAGTCAGTTTAACTTAAAGAAAAGCACATTTAAAAAATTGCGGGGCTGAGCGTGGAGGCAGGAGAGAGATGTAGCATGTGTTTGAGGCAGTACTCTGAGACTTTCATGTGCTTCTTTGGTATATGGCAAAGCATGCAAAGAAGTAGGTCTAGCTTGGGCTTCATCTATGCACACTTCTTTCTGAATTACTCAGAGGGTGTGTCGTCAGGCAAAGTCACCTTTAAGACCATTGTACACCAATGAGCCCCAAGGGTAACATAGGAAACAAACTGTATATTTTCAATATGGTAACAGGGGCAAATACGTGCTTATCAGATTTTTCATGTATCATTTGAAAGGGTCAAAATTCTTGTGAGTACGTGCAAGAGACAATTAAAACACAGATTAAAATATGAGGAATAATTAATTTTCTTCAGTAGACATCTCAAAGGTATAATGACTAGCTGAAGTAAATCTTATAATGTCACTTATTTGCAAAATGCTGCCAAGTAGCTGTGTAATAATTCATAGAATTCATAAAGACTTAAAAGACGGCTGCCTTAATGGAGTTTTTTTCTGTTACTTACTAAGATCACCTTAATAATTCATGTACAGCAATACTTTTAACAAGCAACAAAATCTCACATATCTCATTTAAGCTTGGCAGCTCTTCTCACAGTTACTATAGTCCCCTGCCTCTGAGCCAGCAATTGTGAAGCAGCCGTAGGCTCTTAGAAGCAGAACATTTGTGATAATCCCAGGAAAGGCTATGTCCAGGATGAATGGTTGCATTTTATGGTCGTTTGCCAGGAGGATTTATTCATTCTTCATTTGTAGGGAGGTGACAGGACAATAATGAGCTGAACTATAACTCTTGCTCCATGCTGTGCTAGTTGCTTTCATTCTCTGTTAATGGCAGCAGGCGACCAGGTTTCCCCAGAGGGAACAGGGGTGCCAATCACGATCATAAAGCTTTCCTATGCTTAGCACCCACCTTAGACGGCAAAGGAATCATAGAACACTATTCCTCAGGAAAAGTCAACCCTCCACTTTCCTCACACCAGAGCATAAGTGCACACATATTTCAGATTCTTCACTAGCATTTTCCAGGCACTTTTCTCAAACCAAGTTATTTCCCATTGGTGCAGTGGATAAAGCACTTAAAGCTGCTTTTCATAGAAGACATTTCTGCAGGTGATAAATTCCAAAGTAATATCCAAAATAAAATTTGAAAAGCAGAGGCTAACGCTAGGACACAATTATTTGCTATATGCATTTATATGAAACCACTAAGCACTATAATAACAGTGGTTTAAATGGCAGATTCCACTTAAATCTGTTTTGCATTCAATGGTCTTATTTTAAATGACTGGTTCTTGGCATCTCCAAATTAAGTTGGAGAAGCTGTTACGTTGCAGCCAGTGTTTTCTTGTATAAGCCATTATTTAAAAAATTATTAGCATTAAAAGTCAGGAAAAGCCTGGATTTAGGGAAAATAACAACTTCACCATAAAAACTGACTTCCACTTTTCTTATTAAGTTAGTCTTAATTATATTCAAATAAGTAACAAATTATCATGCATCTCATTTAAACTTTGTCTGGCTAAAACCTGGCATACCCAAGCTGATCACTTTGGAGCGATACATGCAGAATCAGGAGTACCTGGTGTAAGGAGGGAGGGGCAGAGTGATTCTGGTCCATTTGTTGAAAGTATCTGACACCAGGATCCGCTGTAGGTGATAACGGCTGCACTCAACATTGGTGGGCAGGCAGTCCCTCATCAAGGGGTGCCACGACAGCCCAAGATCCACCGAGTATTCCAGTTCAATAGCTGAAACAGGAAGTAATGTTCTCAATGTAAGCACATGTCTGCAGACCAACCATAGTAACTTATTGTGAATATACAGGTTTTCAATGTAATGAAATAGTTTGACTTTTCCCCTATGTTTATGTTTCCTACTTTGAAATATTTGCCAGTTTGGTTTTCTCTCTGTATATTATTGCCATTTTTTATTTAGAGACAGGGTCTCTCACATAGTCCTGGAACTCACTGTGTAGACCAGGCTGGCCTCAAACTCACAAAGATCTGAATGCTGGGATTAAAGATGTGGGCCACAATGCCTGGTCATTATTGCTAACTTTCATAAATCATATTGAACTGCACTCCTTTTAAGGAGATACGATCAAGTGAAATAAAGTTACTTTTCCTGAATCACTCGTTATAATGAGACCCTTTTAGAAACATCACAATAAAGTTATTGCTTCATATACTGCTATAAGTATATGAGCAGCAGTGTATTTTATAATACACATGGTGAACTTTAGTCCTAGTCACTCAATACCCTGTCTCATCCCCTATTCCCACTGAAACCCTTCTCAACAAGTTCCCTCAATTTCATTTTTTTGTCAATATTAAATGATTTAATCCCTTTTTAAATACGTAAAAAATTTGAGCAGTCTTTTCAAATTTTTAAAACAGAATTATTTTTGTGTGTGTGTTTGTGTGTTTGTGTGAGTGCCCACAGAGACCAAAAGAGGGCATCCCATCCTCTTTTGAGGTACAGGCAGTTGTGAGCCCCCCAATGTGGGTGCTGGGAAACAAACCCCAGTCCCTAATAAGAGCAGCAAGTTCTCTTAACCACTAAGCCATCTCTCCAGCCTCAGTCTTTTAAATTCTGACCACCCTACAAAAATTCTGGCCAATTATGTCAGTTTTGCTCTTGTTATAAATGACACTTCTTAGAAATCATACAATATCTCTTTTCTTCTATCCTTCCCTCTACTGTACAAAGGAACACACTGGGGAATCAGAGAAGCATGAAGAGATATCTGAAAGTCAAGGGATTTGTGTTAATGCAAGCAGTCATATGGGGGTCGATAAAAGATATTTCTTTCTTTTCCTTCTCTTCCTCTAAACATTCACCCTCCCCCCATCTTTGCTGCTCTTCCTCTGGCTGCTGGCTGCTTTGTAAGCTGCCTCAGTTCCCACTTCCCCACTGAATTGCTTTCTCCAAGGCTAATGGTTTTCAGTCTTAGCTGCACACTGAAGCTCCCTGGGTACCTTGAGAAACTCTTGGTGCTTGCATTTCATGGCCAGAGTCTCTTCCCCAAATATTCAGGATGCTGGTCCTGGGGTCAGCAGCTTTGAAGCACACCAGGTGATTCTGTGTGGCCAGCATGAGGCCATGTGCTCCTTTAAGCTTTCTAGGTATGGACAATGGCCCAGTCTTCATTATATGTGTACTTCTTATGGTCTCAGATATTATTGATCACTCTCTGATTCTTTTATTTGAGATCATTATTCCAGCCCTCTATCTTGTTTTCATTCTGACTCATTTGCTTACTAGGTGAGCTTTGNGCATTCTTCCAAACATCTTTCTGGCCTCCTATTCCAAACATACACACTAAGGCTGCAACTACACCTACCAGTTTTATGTCTCAAAACTGATTTTACTCATTCAGCTAGTGCTTGCTGATTTTGGCACTGCACTGGATGCTGAATACATTGTGAAGAACAGTCTAGACAGGTCCTCCTTACAGGTCCAAGAAATCCTGTCACCAGAACCAAGAAAACCACACCACTTCCTCCCATAAACAAACAAATTTTATTAATCACTAAATTTCATCAGTGATGATATTTTGACACTAGTTCTCTGGGTTTAAAATTTAGACATCATTTCCAAAAGTTGACTCCTATCTCTTGTGTTCCCTGTGTTGAGCCTATTCCCTAGTCCTGGAAGCTGCTGCTTTTCGGTTGTTTTCACTGTATCATAATACCTCCTTCCTTCTACTTCTCTTCATACCACACTGCACTTCTCACTGTCCTCCCCCATGCCATTGGATATCACTGTTATACAATATTTATTAGGATTCCTTTCTACTTACTTCACGGAACTAATCTCCCCTAAAACACATCACAATTCCTGTGACGATTAGCTTTCATTGCCAACTTGATGCAGCTAGAAACACCTGACAAAAAAAGTCTCAATGAGGAATTGTCTGCAATAGGTTGGCTAGTAGGAATTGTCTTAAAATTGATGATAGAGACAATTGTGGGCAGTGCCATTCCCTAGGCAGGACAACTGTGGGCAGTGCCATTCCCTAGGCAGGACAACTGTGGGCAGTGCCATTCCCTAGGCAGGACAACTGTGGGCAGTGCCATTCCCTAAGCAGGACAACTGTGGGCAGTGCCATTCTCTAGGCAGTCTTGAACTACACAAGAGTGGAGAAACAGCATTGATCAAGCAAACAACCAAATGAGCACACATGTGTTCATTTCTCTATGCTCTAGACTATAGTTGTGATGNGGCTATTTGATGTTCCTGTCTTGTCTTCCCCACAATGATGGGCTGTAACCTGGGACTGTGAGGTGAAATAAACTCCTTTCTCCCCTCAGCTGATTTTTGTTGGGGTGTGCTATCACAGCAACAGAGCTGAAACGAGGATGAAACCCTCTGTACTTGTTGTTTACTATCTATGGCTCTGTCAAGCACAAGTTTCTGTACCCGCTCTCTAAGGTCCTTCTGAATTTGTGGCTACCTCTACTTCATCACTTTGTTCTCTCATTTTCTTCCTCACTGCACTTCTCCCAGGAGGCTGTGTGCACCTGTGGTGGAGGCACACTCAACTGGCTGGTGAGGGCCAAATCTGGTCCTGGTGCTTCTATAGCTTCCTCTGCTTTCTTTATTGGCTCCTTCAGTTACTGGAGGGTTGGGACTCTGGAATATCAAGTCTATTTCTGCTTTTAGTGTCAGCATGCTTTGTTCTCCCACAGCTTTCCTATGGGCTAGGGCGTTTTCTCTACTGCTTTTCTACTTAAGCTAAAGTTTAGCTGATCCAGTTTGAGATTGCTTCTCTAATCTATCTACCATTAAAACCCACTCCAGCCATAGAGATCCAGTGGAGACTTAGCTCTTCGTCAAATGTTACCCTCCTTGGAAGGGACAACCATTCATCATGTCTCCCTCCCTTGAGTTTGCATTACATCTTACATCAGCATCATTCCATAGAGCACTCTCCTTCAGTCATCTACTGGATTCTGAGGCATCTGCTCACACAGAATGCGCCCACTGAATGCAGAGTATGCACCTTTTNCTTGTCCCTCTTTGTTTTCACAAGTTTCACCCCCCCACCGACTAGTGTCAACTAATTATGTTTGAAGAACAAAGAGTCCTTCTGGGATTTTTCTTAAGTTCAAAATCATAAGAATGTGAAAATCTGTTTACATGGAAACTTGAAAGAAACCAAGCTCCTCAAATTTCCACTCCCTCAGATCTAAGAAAGAACAAGGGCCCACATCATCTTAGAAGTATCCTGTAAGGTGGCATAGGACTGTGATTACCCAGTAAGCCCAAGGGGTCTGTAAATTCAGGTAAAGGGTCAAACTGTGCAGTGATGGCAGTTTGCAGTCTCCTCCTGATTGCTTGGATGAAAGGCATGTGCTACCATGCATAGTTTATATAGTGCTGGGGAGTGAACTCAGGGCTTCATGTATGCTAGGCAAGCAGTCTTACAACTAAGCTACATCCCCAGGTAGAAAATAAGTTTCTAAAACTCAATCTATACACAATATTTTCAAAAACATACTCTATGTACAACATCATGTTGACCAGAAAANATGAAAGTTTCAAGAATATCCCAAGAACTTAAAATGTTCAGTGATCATTTGTGTACTTAACACTATCAATTGGGTACTTAGTGTGTGTGTGTGTGTGTGTGTGTATGTATGTGTGTGTATTCATATATATATATATATATGTATGTATTTGTATATGTGTGTGCAAGCTGGAGGTTGACACTGTTTTCCTTAATTACTTCTCCAACTTACTTTTTGAGATGGGGACTGTCACTGAGCCTGGAACTCACCGATTAATCAAAATAGCTGGCCAGTGAGCTCCCGTGATCTGCCTGTCTTTGCCTTCCTTTCCAGTGTAGAATTACAAGAATATACAACCATGCTTGGCCTTTTATGTGGGTGCTGGAAAGCTGAACTCAGGTCTCCATGCTTGCTCAGTGAGCACTTTACTAACCTTGTGACAGAGGTTCTGAACAGTACCCATAGCCACAGGCACTCAGGCTTCTGTCTCTCTGGATGTGGAATACTTACCATAGCAAGAGTCTGTGACTGAGCAGGAAGCAGCAAAATCTATCTGTAGGAATGAGTCCTCATTCACAGCAATGTCTGTGGTGACCACATATCGGGTGCTGGCCTTTTCAATGAAGACCAGGGCATCACCTGTGGAGCCACACACAGGCATCTTGGTGCCTCCTGGATGAAGCAGCCACTTTCTGCTGTCCAGAGTTGAGAAATCATCTTCTAAGACTGTATTACCAGAGATATCTCCTCCAATAAGAATCTGAAATGCATTTTTAAAACACCCCAGATTTTTGTTTTAATTTACAGCAGAGTTCAGTTGATTTGTTTGTTTGTTTTGATCTGTCAGCCGCCTCAGAAATGGTGCTCTATGCCTAGCACAGTGTCGGGCCTTTCAGAATGCTCTTGTTTCTGTGGTCTGCTTGCCCATCTGGCAAGGAGCTGCAGAAAACAAATCAAAGGACTGACAAAACCATTCACAGCCATTCGTGGGCCAAATTGTGCCTTTGGAAAGCACATGTCCCTAAGCTGGGAGAGCAGACTTGGGCTTGCCTGTGATTATTTTCCATGTAAAATTTCTATTTAAGGACAGTCATGCCCTGAGGCATTTCAGTTGCAATTCCTTGCATGAACGCTACTGTTTGTGAACAGGTTCTCTGAATTTTGTTTGATATGCTGTATTATGTATGAAGATCCTTTACAGCAATCCAGAAAGATGTTGGTGGAGGTTTATTTATTTATTTCCATCAAAGGCTGGAGGAGAGGATTTGAGCACAACTGCATGTGGCACCAATGCTAATTTGCATGCTTCCCTTTTCAGAGAATTATAACCTTGTATCACGCTTGATAAAGTCCCTCTACCCATATGGCAGCGTCCTCTCTGAGCACGACCAAGGCCTTCTGTTGTGCCATTTATTTTTATAGGCATAGTCAGTTGGGGGATAGAGAATGAAGGGAAAGTTAAACACCATATCTAATCTAGCTGTGTGCCCTTGGGCAAGTCATTCAACTTTCTGTCTGCGCTTCCACCAGCATGGAGTTGGACTAACATGCTTTCTAAGGTCATAAAAGTTAAAGTAGATAATTCTGAAGAGACTGACCTGGTCGATCACCCAGGGGCTATAGAAGTGCCCATTTTCAGATGGCTGCCACCAGCGGAGACGTGTAGAACCAGAACGGGCTTTCAGGGGCATTTCCAGGGCAATGTACCTGCCCACATTGCTGGAGTTGCTGAAAAGGAACTCTTGAAGAAGACTCCAGGAGAGGCCACCATTGAGAGAATACTGTAGAAGCACTGGCTGGCTCCTGGGGTCTGGAACACCTTTACCACATCCCAGTCTCACGAAGAACTGCACAAATCTGACACCAGAAGACTTTACTGTAGACTTTAACTTCAAAGAGAAATCCGCATCATTAACAAAAGGCAAGCACAAAAGGAAGCAGAGGGCAATGAATGGCTTTAATAAACATGACGATTTAATGAGTGTCCAAAACAATCACTTCGAAGCTTAACTTTTCCTTTCTAATGTGAATGAGAGTTAATTAAATGTGAAGTGTGAAAAATGGCAACTCTGGCTCATATTTGTATCTTGAATCTCTTTTCCAAGCAGCCTGAAGAAAGTGAGCTGAGTGTCATTGCATCCCTTGGCTACTTTATAAGATGTTGGAAGAGATCCAAAGGCTGNTCAAGTCTGAGAGTATATTGTTGTCTAGTGATGACAATTGGATTTCAGTCCTCAGTATTTAAAACTAGAAGAATATACATAACACAGATGCCACGTTACCAGCAAAGTCACCCATTCTCACGTTTACCAGTAGCTTTGCAGATCTTGTGTCACTGGTTTTAGGAGACACATTTAAATTCAGCAGTGGTAGCTCCTCTTTTTGAGAGACTGGGCCACTTTTGGAAGAGCTGTGTTAAGCCCGGGCCTCTTTTCTGTCTTTTGTGCCAGGGAAAGGGAAGCGTGAGTGTGGGTTGTTGTTGTTGTTGGGCTGTGCCAGACTCTGACTGTTGCTGGGTCTGGGTATGGATGATACTGGCCACTAAGAACCGTGGCAGCCAGCCAGTGGCAGCTTTCCTAGCTGGCAGGGAGGTGGACAGAGTGGCAGCAAGCAGCTGGGGTGCCAATGAAAACTGGTTCACATGTTATCTTTGGCAGGCAAGCTGCTGGTGCCTGGTCTGGCCACTATCCTAGCTGGTAAAGCAGAATAAATTCAACATATATACTCAATAATATAACAGGACTGATAATAAATGCTATCAGTATCATACACAGAGCCATTCATTCCTCACAATTCTCCCAACTTCTATTTATTTATGTCATGGCTCTGAAAACACTGAGATCTTACACTGAACATTTTAAGGTCAATATATGCAAATCCCACACAGCATGCAACTGGATGAGCTATATAATGCAGCTTTTAACATTTGATTAATGAAAACGTGCATTATTAGTGCCCAGTGATGTTTACAGGAATCAGAGTAGTATTTACTGAGGAAAAACTAAGTATATTATCTACTTGTGTTGGAAAGATGTTTATTTTAATTTAGTGATAGAAATACCAAATTAATTCTTAGAAATTATATCAGAATTACCTATTTAGAAAAACTTAATTAACTTCTACATTAGAGAACTTGGCTATTAAAGAATCTGACATGAAGAATATCAAATTAAACTGTGTGCATTAGAATGGAATAGAATAAAATTTTGTTTTTAGTAACTATAAACTTATTTTAGATAGAATTGTATTTTCTGTGAATTATATTATTTATAATCAATAATTGAGAGAGTCAGGAGGAAGAGGGAATGTTACGATACATTTTAAAGTACCATGAAGTGTTGTAAAATGTTTTAAAAATAAACAAGATTTCCTTGTTCATTTAAAAATAGGTCAGGGTTGCATTTTATACACGTTAATCTGTATCTTACATTTTGCTGTTAAGGTTTTGGCTCATCAAATGATCAAGGGATATACATTGTGACAGGGCATAATCCTCTGAGCCAGTTTAAAATGTTCTTTTCTGAGTGACTATGCTCAATTTAGAAAATGACTTCTTACAATGCTAGTGGAGCATTGGGCTTATGAAGACTAAGACTGCACTTCAAATATGCTCAACTAAATTTGCTAATGGAGATAAAATTAATCATGAATAACTTGAGGATGTATCGCATTTCAACTGAGCTTCTTATTAAGATGGTATAATAAATGTACATATTTTCTTCGGAGTTCAAGAGCTGATGAAAGTAGTCAGTAGAAGGTGGATAAAGAAGATGCAATATTATTTTCTTGAAGTTGGAGTAAATTAAAAATTGTCATTTTCTAGCCTCAAGATTATATAGTAACAGGTACTTTTTTTTTTTTTTTAGCTGTTTCACATCTGATGTAAGTATTGAACAAACGTCTGTTTTGAACTAGAAATTATGTGAACTGTGTCTTCCTGGAGGCTTTGAACAGAGAGAAGTCTAACATCAGCATGGAAGACATTGTCCTGGAGAGCCCCTGCTTCTGCTTTGATTGTGTCCCAACTGTACGATACAGTTACCTAGCATGTGATAAATCCAGGTCCCGAGTCACCAGCATACGTAAGCCATCTTCATTGAAAAAGAGGTTGTTCCCACTGGAAAGTATCCCACACTTCCGAGAAGGCTTCCCACCACTCATTAATAGGAATCTATCGGATTCCAGTTGACCTGAGAAAGTGGAAAATGTGCTTTACCTGTGACCATAAGTGTAGTGGCATTATATTTTCAAAGAATGCAAAGCCATAAACATTGAAGTGCATTTTGGAATAAAAGGACTCTTTATAATACGAACTTCTTCAAAGTTTTTGGCCTTGACTAATACACAGGTTCACATGTCAGAGGAGGGTCTTTTCCCAAGTATCTGTGCTTCACTCAGGTAAGCTTCTCCAAGAGAAAGGAGAACTGGTTAGTCAGGAACTGACTGAGGCCAAGAGAGAGCCTGGGAGGGCGCACCCCCCCACCCCCCAATGTCCTCACTGTGTCCTCTCTAATGCGAGGGCAGCGTCAAGGATGAATAACACAGTAGCTTTTAAAAATGGATTTTTTTAATCAAAGAAATTTAAATATAATTTAATAGTTGCTGTTAAACGTCTTTCAAAGCCAGTTCTCAAATCTACTCAGATATGTACCTTAATTTGTTTTCTGTTTTGTGGTAAAATACACAAAACATGTTTACTGATTAACAATTTAAAAGCAAATAAATCAATGGCATGTAGTATATTCCTTATGTAAAACCTTCACTAGTAACTATTTTAAGGTTCTCATCCCCCAAGAGGAAGCCTGTGTCAATAAAGCAGTCATTTCCTTCTCTCCTGCATCCCTGGCAACCAACTAGTCTGTTTTCTACCTCCAAGGATTAGTTTATTTGGGATGTTTCACATAAACAGCTTGTACAATGGATTTTTTTTTGGCCTGGTTTCTTTTATTTTTTGTATTATTTCCAAGATTCATATACATTGTAGCATATATCAATAGTTCAAATGTTTTATGGCAGTGTAATGTTTCATCATATGTTTGTACCTAAATCTAGTTTTAAAATGTATTATAAAACCATGCATATATTAAAAGTCTTATAGAAAATGGAGGAAAACAAAATATTTTGGTCTCACTACATTAACATAGATAGCTGGTATATTCAACCACCATATGAAGATGTTTAATCCAACTTTTGATAATAGTGCATCTACAATTTAGGTGCTCCCCCCAATCATTAGTTCATAATATACATTTTTCTCTGTTGTAACACTATCATCACATGTAGTGATGTCAAATTCTGGATATAAAATGAAAGTGTGAAAACGGAGAAGGGGCTGCCTGAAGAATTGATGGAACTCGGATTTCTGAAAAATTGTTTCTTATATCCAAGCTTATCCTTTAGAAATATTCTCTCAATTGCCATTTGTCAGAAATTAGATGTAGTATAAAAAGTGGTGCAAATATGGTAGTTGTGACAGACAGGGTGCACAAGACCCAAATGTGCCAGCAAGCCAAGTCCCAGCATGAAGAAGGGAGGTGGGCATGAACGCCCACTCTAGCCAAGTGGCTCCTGGCAATTGTCAGCTGTCGAGAGAGGGAGAGGCAGGCTTCTCTAAGAGTATAGCCCCTGGTAAGACCTCTCCCCAGGGGAAAGCCCCACATCCAGGAATGTCTGGGCAGTAGAAACTTGGAAACAAAAAGGACTCAGAGCTGGGTGACAAGGGATCTAGGGAAAGTGGAAGGAGGGAGGGTGATCAAAATAGACTGCACAGAACTCTCAAAGAGTTAATAAAATATATTTTAAAAGTTAAATATAATTATTTAAACATAATTAATTAAAGAAATTTGTTTGATTTCTTCTTATAGAGTCTCATGAATATAACTTATTCCATCATTGGTCTCAGGATATTAATGATCCAGCCTATATACTAAAAATAAAATAAATTTCACAAAAAATGGTGAAAATAACCTTTATCAGTTGAAGTCTTATTCTCCCTCACTACCCACTGTTTGAAAGTGTAACCTTATAAAATTCAGAAAGAACTGGACTTCTTATTGTTGTAACAATAACTATTAGAATATCCACGAGTGGTTAATTCACCATCACAGATTGTGCTTACATGTAAATTCTTCCAAAAACTACACACAATTTATGAGAGAAGCTTACCTTCAAAATCATCTTTGAGAAAATCAGGATTTTTGGTGCTTATTTTACAGGTGGGACCAGAGTAGCCTGGGTCACAGATACACTTGGTCCCGTTAATGCAGCTCCCATGCCCACTGCACATATCTTCACACTGGGGACCAATGTAGACGTTATCGATTGCCCATGTGACTGGCTGCGAGCCAGCAGGATAAAACCCCTGGTACCATCGGAAACGCACAGATCTGGAAAACAAGGTACAAGGGTCTCAAAGTTATTTAACAGAACAATACATCTTTAGCACATCTGGTCCATAAACAATGGGAAATTACTAGTTATGTATCAACTCAAGAGGAAGAAAACACAATTAAAGAAAACAGAAGAAAATGAGACTTGCCATTTCAGGAGAATGCCATTCTTTTTTTGACAGTAGGGTCACTGTTCCTCTAGAACTTTCTGAATTTCACCAGTTATTGAACAGAGCACCTGCTCTTCCTACCCTTCCAACTCTTGGTGAAGACTTCTCTCTACTATCAACACTTTTAACAACTGATCTCCTAAAAAACCTGATGTAAAACCTATGAAACATAAAATCAACCANGAACCACTTAAAATGTAGAATTCTGAGACATTTATACACCAACAATGTTGTCTATCTTTATCTAGTTCCAAGGCATTTCAGCACCCTGAGAAGAAACCCCAGCAGCCCTTCCACATGTGCTCTTCCCTGGCAACTGCCAACCCCCTTTCTGGCTCTATTCTGAGTGTGCCACACCACGAAACCGTGCAACATATGGTTTGTGTTCAGCTATATTCATTCAGCATTAATGTTTTCAAGGTCCATTCACTTCCAGCAAGTACCAGACTTGCCTTCCTCTTAATACTCCATCACGGGATTTACAGGGAGTTACCAGCTTTCCTCATTCGTTGGTTTGATTGTTACCACCTGTTGGCTATTGAGAACAGGGCTGCTGTGAACATATGGAGTAGGGTATTTGTTTAAGTACCTATTTTCAGTTCTGGGCAGGATGGTAGTGGAATTGTTGGGTCTTAAGGTACATGGTCAGGTTTTTCCACAATTACGATGGCATTTCCATTATTACAGTACTGTAGCTGGAATTACTTAAAACATGCCTATTTCCTACATTAGTAGAGAGCTTGTAGCAGCTAATGTCCTTGCCTCCTTTGTGATACCCTTTCATGGTGCCCAGGATAGTGTTTCTGAGACAGTAGTTGCTCAGTAAATTTTAAGAGAAAAAGGTAAGAAAATCAGATTTGTTTTTGGTTTGCTAGTTCTTATACCTGTTTTTGTTTTTGTTTTAAATAAAAAATAAGCAAATATGCCCCGTTTGGTGGCTCAAATCTGTAATCTCAGCACCTGAAAGATGGAGACAGAAGGACTGCAATGAGTTTGAGGCCAGCCTGGATATACAGAGAGTTCTAGGCCAACACTGACCCTGTTTTAAAAAATACGAAAACCCCAAACTAACCTAACCAACCAATCAACCAATCACTGCCCCACTCCCAGGCCCCCAAATCATCACCATCACCAAAATTAGCAAGTGAATTATCTCATCATGCTACTGATGACAATCGTGTCACCAGAAATAATCTGTATATTTGACTAGAAGTCCAGAAATAACGTATTTTTAAAAACATGTATAAAACTCAGCTTTAGAGGAGATGGGCATTAAATAGGTGATGGGCACTTACTTTTGTGCCACATGAATTTATCCATCTTCTAATTATCATACAAGCTAAATTCTGAATAGTTTTTAATTTGAGAAACAAATTAGAAGTGGACTCTAGGGTTGGGAACGGGTGAGGAAAAGGAAGTTTATTAAGCTTCTGCAGTGTAGCAGAGAATAAAGCAGATGGAGTCAAGTTCTCATTTTCGGTTCATTGTTTTATCAAGAACCCAAAACTGCCCCTGAAATGCTAGTACATAATTAAACCACATTCTCCTATGCTTGTCAAAGTTTAGTCTTGGCAAAAGCACTCCTTACCTTTTGAACTCTCAGACTGCTGAGCTGAGGAAAATGGCTGGAGTTTTCCTTTAATGAAAGCCTACATGGATTTTTTAACTTATTTATTCAAATGTCCTGAATACAGATGAACCACCTTGGTTGGGCATTTATTAGTGTTCACCTACCTTGGCACAGAAACTGCAAACGCTATGACAAATGAGCTAAAGAGCCTGGTTTTACTGTGGTTCCCTTCGGCTGAAATCTTATTTTGAAAAATTCTCACTGCCACCCTCCTTGTAAATGTCAGCACCTGCTCTCAAGCCAGCGCTGTTCAAAGTCTGCTTTTTAAAATATGCACTTAGAATTTCGAGCACATCACACTGTCCCCATCAGTAGGGACTTTGGTTACTCATTATGAAACTGCATAAAGNAAAAACAATGAGGACATTTTCAAGACAAAGAGACTGTAGACTGAAAGGGACACGGCGGGGATGTGAGTGAAATTAGGTGGAAATTCAACACTTATGTTCTGGATGTCAGCAGTATGTAGGTGCTGTCGATTTGAGGGTGGAGGCATGGACAGAGTTGGAGGGAGGGGACATAGGAGGGGCTGGAGGGAGAAGAAAGAAGGGCAAGTGATACAATTATATTTTAATTAAAATGTAAAAAATTGTAAACACGACACTGAAAACAAAGCAGTATATATTTAATTGTGTATGTGTGTGACCACGTGTGAAACAGGGTCTGCTAAGTCACAGAAAATGGCAATTTTCACACACATACACACAGACACACACATGTACACACGCATGCACATGCACACATGCATACACACCCACACACACTCAGCAGCTAGCATTTGTGCTATTATTATGTCCCATGTTGAATACAAACCAAGGAATGGTTCACTGAGTTGGAGAAAATGTCATGTTTGCCCTCTAGCAATTCACGCCTGTGTGGGTTTTAAGAACAGGACCTATTCTTTTCTTGAGAAAAGGATGACACAGTATTATGAAGAGAAATTCCTCCCTCCACAGATATGGTTAAAAATAGTTTGGGTTGATACAGTTCTGAGTATAGGCAAAGACTCCTAACCAGTTTAATTTCTTTTCATAGAAATAAAATGACATAGAATATAAACACACTAGTCTCAATTCTTTACATTATGAAGGTCTTTNTTTTTTAATGGATTTCCTCCAGTGAGTGAAATAGAGATGTCTATATTTCCTTGCTCACCTTTTCAAGATATGCTGCTATGCTTTACACGTGAGCCTGGCCCAGAGGACGAGACCTCAGTGAGGTGTGGCCCTGCAGCTTGGTCCTCTTGGTGTAGGCAGCCCTGATCCACCTTCCATCCACAGATCTCTTTCTTGGCTTACTTCAAATACTTTAGGTAAGATTATTTGCATGTGGGAACTTGCTGAAACTTGTCTTAAGTGGCACACCATAATCATGGCTACCACCTATCTTTGGGTCCTTTCTTAACTAGGAAGTCAGAGAAAAGCAGAAATCCACTGAAGAAAAGGCTGGGTACTTCTCAGCATCCACATGATGGAAGTGAGGGACTACTTTGGTCAAAAGTATATGTTTCACTCTGCTTCAATGTCTATAAAAGTATAACATGAATCTGGCATCTTATTAACGATGACATTTATTTTTTTAAATCACTGTAGAAGCTGAAGTCCAAGGCCAAGGAGCTAGCTAAGGGCCTGCTAAGGGCTTGCTTTACAGCTCACACTTGGTGCCCTCTAGCTGAGTTGTGTCTTCACATGGTGCAAGAGGCAAAGGGGTTTTCAGGGACCTCCCTTTTGAGAGCTGTAATCCCACTTATGGCCTAATGACCTCCCCTAGGCCACACTTCCTAATGATATGATCTTAAGGGCTGAGATTTCACCATGTGAATTTTGGGGCGACACCACAGTCAGACCATAAGAGAGTCTACGTGGCTGATCCCCAGGCCTTCCTATGCCCAGTCTGTCCAGGAGTGCTCTCTGAACTTCTGGCCGAAGTGAGTATTCAGATGTTATTTTTGGGAAATTTGGAATCAAGAGTTCCAGGGAACAAGTACCATGATCTACTTGATGCTGATGACAGGATAATAAAAATAAGTATCACAAACTCCCTGGTGTCATTTCAATAAATTCTTCCATGTTCTAAGTGAAAAATTACTGATTTCAGATAGACCTTTTTTCTTTTTGCTGAGACATTGTCCCCTGTCTGTTTCTTCTATGAACAGCTCTGTTAATCAATAGG
>LZPO01018277.1:12004-31126 GCA_001675575.1 Neotoma lepida | reverse complement strand
ACAACAAACAGGAGCAGACAGAACCAGAGGTAAACCTGAGAATCCTGAGAGAAAAACCAGTTCCACAATTTTGAGGCAAATTTGAGACAAGCTTTAATTAAATCCTGGCCAGGATGATGGGCTCTGACCAGGATCATTCTTGGGTTCCNAGGAAATGTCACAAGTCACATTTTGCAGAGACTTAAAAAGGCAAAACCTTAAAGACTCTGTATTTCCCGTCAGGTCCAATCAGGGGCAAGTATACATCCTGACTTTTTTTTTTCCTGCCTATGTACCTCCCACCTGCATGTGATCAAGCACATCGGGTGCAGATGGGTCAAACAAACTTGTTCAGGGGAGTGAAAACACAAAGTTTGTTATTTCCCATAAACAACAGCCTCCAGCANTCCAGGAAGTTATCTGATTTGGGCAAGTGGGACTTACAGGTTAGTTTTGACCCTTACTCCAGCGTTTGAAGAAAGGCTTTTACTAGGGGTGTGGGAATGCAAAACACACAGTGAACAGAGAGACAAGTCTCTCTGCAAAGCCAAGGTGGGTATCCGGATGCCAAAAACCCAGCGTCCTCTTGAGGAGTGCAGGTTTTTGAAGGGTCTTCCTCCCCTAATTTAGGGTTGGTCAGCTTGAAGAAAGAAAGATACTAGGTGACTAGCCTACAACTATTGTGCAAACATGTCCTGATCCGGCTTGGACTGGTTGGGCCAGTCCATCAGCAGGGGCCTACAGGCAGGAGGAAAAGTCCAAAAGACTTTCTGTTTTAAGCTGTCAGGTTTTTTCCTCAGGACAGTGGGGTGAGGAAGAAGCCAGCCATCTTGAAAGTTTGCCTCCTTTGTTACCTCTCCATTGCCCCTCTACCTATCTGTCTGCCTATCAGGGAGTGTGTCTAACTCCTAGTCCATCAGTAGGTTAGAAGCCAAATTATATTGAACTATCGCTGTCTTCCCAGTCCACCTTTGTATTTGACCTAATACCATGTGATTATCAGGTGAAATTATTGGGAATGTAATAAGAGACAACTAAATTCTACCACAAAANGTGTAAGAATATCACTGGATGTCATCTATAGCAGATATTTCTGTCCTTGGATGTCACCCTCTTACCTGATATTGCCACCAATGAGTTTGAATGACACTTTTGTTTATTAAAGTCTTGTTCTGTTGCCATAAAAACATCGTGCAGCTGTCACCATAGTGGAGCACTGTACTTAGGTGTGGTCATTTGCATTCAGTTCCAGAATAAACCATCTCCTGTTTTCCTTGAAGGTGAGAGCTGAGGCTTGGGAGAGTCAGTATAGGCTCCAGACAGAGCTGACATCGTCTGCAGTAAAGGGAAATAGAAAAGGCAATTAAAGACGCTATGAAGGAATAGGGTATTTAGTTCCTTATTTATACTGTTTTTTTTTTTGCATTTCCTTAAATGTCAGTACAGTGGAAGCAGCACTTTACTGTCTTGTGGTCTGTACATAATGGTAGTAAGTGTGGGTCGCTCCATTCCAAATTAAACTCACCTCTCTCTTTCCTAGGAAGTAAATGGTAAATATTTTCCATTTCAAATGTAACAATACTCTCATAGTAAATACTGGTAAACACTCACAAGACTTTTTTTTTCCTCTTCACCTTCAAATGGTAGGCCCTGGGTACAAAGGGAAGATTATCTGAAAACCATATACTTGTCTGTCTGACTTATATAATTCTGACTTCTCCCCCNCATCCCTCTCTTCTCCACATACAAACCTACCCATATTTTCAAGGAGTTTCTGCCTTTAGCCATACAGTAAATCTTACGCTTCATTCAGGAGTTAAGGGTAGAAAGCCGAAATATGTTTTCTATTTTCTATTTGGAAAATCTCCTCTCTGAAATAAAACAAAGGAAGGGATGATCCTGGCTGGAAATTTGCACCAGTAGAGCAACCATGATGGAGTCATGGCTACTGGGATTCCTCTTGTTCTCACTGCATCATCATTTTTTTCAGCCCTGCTTGCTTCTTCCTCTCACATTTTCCTCTTTTTCTATCTCTTCATGGTTTCTTCCTCTCTCTCTTTCTCTTCCCTTTCATCCTCTTTCTATACTTCTGCCTTTTGTCCNCCTGTTTCTGCATCCATCAGCTTTCAGTCTCTCTTCCCTCTCCCTGCTCTTCCGCATTCCCATTGTTTCCAACCCTTCCTCAGTCTATTCTTTTTAAAGAGGAGAATGATTAGAATTATTTAACCACAGTCATGTTGGCTATGCTATTTTCTGTAAATTAATATTGACTGATGCTGATAATCGTTTTTTTTCCTTTTCTTTTTCTCTCCCTTAGAAATATAAATTACAGCATAATTATTTCACAGATGGAGCACTGTGAGATGGAGATTAGAAAACAGAAATTGGATATAGGATGTCATAACACCCAAAGGCTCTTGTAGCATTTTCTATAACATTTTCATTATTATATTCCTAAGTATATTTTGCTATAAAATCCCTACATTTGCGGTTATTCATTTCGTANGGTTTCCTCTTGGGTCTAGATGTGCATTTTTTTTCTTAGCTCCAGGCAACTGCTGCATTTTCCAAAGTGTAATGATACATATTCTTTCCTAGTTTTTTTCTTGTTGCTTTTTTATGTTTGTAGTCTAATGTCCATTCTACTTTTTGTGAATTTTAATAAATTCAGTATTTTCTTGCTCTCTCTCATCTCTCTCTCTCTCTCTCTCTCTCTCTCTCTCTCTCTCTCTCTCTCTCTCTCTCTCACACACACACACACACACACACACATCTTTTTTCATAGGCTAAATACATTTTAAAGAACCGAAAAAAGTCCTAAATCCCAAATGTCTTCTTTTCAGCAGACATTTTAAAATGATAGAATCATGTTAGAACACATATTAAAAGCCCTTTAGAAAAGCCTCATTTAAATCATGACTACTAACTATGAACATAAACCAATGGGTCAGCAAAGACAGAGGAACCATGACTACCAGGTGGATGAGCTGAGACCTGATGACTGGCTCATGTGTGCTCTCAAACATTTGGGTCTCTACAGGTCTATTAAATGCCAGGGCCAATTCCTCAGCTAAATTTGCAAATGTGGAGGGCAGATTCAATAGACTTGCTTTTCTAAACATGCTGTAATACCTTCCTGGTGTATCTTAGACATGCAGTCTGAGAATCTAAACAGTGCCTATAGAGGGCTGCAGCCAACACTCCATCTGTGGCCGAGGTTTAGCCAGTCAGATTTGCCCACATGCCTGGTTTTCAGATTTTGCACGGAATGTACCTCCTCCTTCTAAAAGTAACCCTTCGACAGTGTCTCAATGATATTCCTGCTCTCTTATTTTAAGGAAAAATGATAGCTCTCCATGAATGCAAATCTGGCAATACTATGCTAAAAGTCTCCCCAATGGCTTACTAGGNAATCCTCCTCAAACCTTTTCAACTATTTTTTAGGCAACTCATTGTTACCCTGACATATTTGTCATCTACAATGGATACATACTTTTTGATAATAAATTTGATAATAAATTTTTGATAATAAAATTGGTTTCATGGATCTTCAAAGTCTGGAATCTGGAAAATTGAAGTTCAGTCATGTTATGATGAAATAAGAATCCAGTTGTTACAAAGAAATTACCAGAGTATCACTAATGATCATTTGAAATATAGTAACTAATGCACAATTTCATTAGAATAAAAATGGCAGCTGCTATAGAATAAGATATATTTTTGAATGAGCTATGAGCTTGTCAGTGCATCATAACATTTTAGAAAGAAAGCACCATGCTTAGAGTCTACTTGGTTCTGGGTATGTCAGAGGATGAGATATTATCTATGACTTCTNTAAAAGTATCCTCTGTGTGCCAGATGTGGTGACATATACCTTTAATCCCAGNACTCCAGAAGTAGAGGCAGACTGATCTATAAGAGTTTGAGGCCAGTCTGATCTACACAGTAAGTTATAGGTCAGCCGGGACTACATAGTGAGATGCTATTCAAAAAATAAAGTATTCTTTTTGAAACCCCATAGCTGATGCCCCTAATAGCAGACATACGATTTGATTGATTCCTAAAATACTAAGTAGGTTCAAATAATAGCACCTTCTCTTGTGCAGAGGTTGGGCCAGTTCTTCAGGAAGGAGGAGGGTTCTGCATGATGGATCATCTTAATCTCTGTCTTTTTATTTTATTTTATTTTTTTCTATTACGAAAATATTTTCATTCATTTTATACACCAATCAAAGATCCCCCTCTTCCCCCCTCCCACCCCCCCCAACAAGAAGGCTAGGCCTCCCATGATGAGGCACATCCAGTAGAGGCAAGTCCAAGCCCCTCCGCCTGCCTCAAGGTTTCGAGACGTGCCCCATCATAGGTAGTGGGCTCCAAAAAGCCTGCTCATGCACTAGGGATGGATTCTGATCCCACCGCCAGGAGGCCCCCCAAGCAGATCAAACTACACAACTGTCTTGCCATGCAGAGGGCCCAGCCCAGCCTCATGCAGGCTCCACAGCTGTTGATCCAACTTTCATGAGTTCCCACTAGTTTGGTTTGGTTGTCTTTGCAGGTTTCCCCATTATGATCTTGATGTACTTGCTCATAGAATCCCTCTTCTCTCTCCCCAACTGGACTTCTGGAGCTCTGCCTGGTGCCTGACTGTGGATCTCTGCATCTGCTTCCATCAATCACTAGAGAAAAGCTCTGTGATGACAGTTAGGGTATTCACTGATTTGATCTCTGGGGCAAACCAGTTCAGTTCAGGCACCCTCTTCACTATTTCACATGCTCAACTATGTTAATAGCAGCACTATTTGTAATAGCCAGAACCTGGAAACAACCTAGATGCCCCTCAACTGAAGAATGGATTAAGAAAATGTGGTACATATACACAATGGAGTACTACTCAGCAGAGAAAAGCAATGACATCATGAACTTTGCAGGCAAATGGATGGAACTGGAATATATCATCTTGAGTGAGGTAACCCAGACTCAGAAGGACAAACATGCTATGTACTCACTCATAAATGGATACTAGATGTAAAGCAAAGGACTACTTTGACTACAACCTATAACTCCAGAGAAGCTAGCTAAAAAGGAAGTCCCAAAGTGGGATGCATGGATTACCTGGGGAANGGGGAAATAGATGAGATCTCCATGAGCAGACTGGGGATGAGTGGTGGGCAATAGAGGGTAGGGGATAGAGGATGAGATTATAAGGGAACAGGATATTCGAGCTGGCACAGGGATGGAGTAGGAAAGCAGTGAAAGAGATACCGTAATAGAGGGAGACATCATAGAGATAGAGAGAAACCAGGTGCTAGAGAAGTTCCCAGGAATCTCCAGGAATGACCCCAATTTGGACTACTAGAAATAGAAGCTCTGACTTTTCAATGTACTTCCAGTGACAGCAGAAATATCCTCTATTGCACCAGTTCTCAACCTATGGGTTGTGACATCCTTGACGAACCTCTATCTCCAAAAATATTTACAGTATGATTCATAGCAGTAGCAAAATTACAGTTATGAAGTAGCAATGGCAATAATTTTATGATTGGAGGTCATCACAGCATGAAGAACTGTATTTAAGGGTTGCAGCATTAGGAAGGTTGAGAACCACTGCTCTATTATATAAGCATGGTCCTGTTTGCTACAGAGATTCTGTTATGATCATAAACTTTTGTCACTTTGTGAAAAGTTACTTTCTTTCTTTCTTTCTTTTGAGAACCACTGCTCTATTATATAAGCATGGTCCTGTTTGCTACAGAGATTCTGTTATGATCATAAACTTTTGTCACTTTGTGAAAAGTTACCAGTTCTGATGCTCTGCTTCCCCAGAATGGCATTATTTCTTCATTAGTTACTTTTGTACAATCCCATCTGCTTCNTGAATACTTTGTTAATACAAAGTCAAATCTGGGAAATAAATGATAATAAGATCAATGGAACTTTAAATTATGTTAATTTATATTAGTTATTCTGGAAAATAAATATGGGGATTAAATTTTGTGGAACTAGNTGTTAAAAGGATTTACCAATAGACTTACCAATGATTCTGTTTCAGTGTACAAGGTTGAACATCTGGGAACTGGATAATTTCCATGGGTGTAGAAGTTAATCCTGGACTAAGTCATGGCTGAAAGAGTTGCAATAAGCTATTCTTAGAGGAANTGGGTATGAAAGTACTCAATGAATCAAGCAGAGAGAAAGGATGNGATGGATTCAGAAATGTCTTGCACAACCATATCTGAAATGTGACCTCACTGAGTGTTTGAAAAGACCTCTTTTTCAAGGCATTGAGAACCTATGATGCAAGGAAGCAATTGCATTCTTGAAAAGAGAGCAGAATTAATGAGGAATAGTGAGTGCCTGAAAGGCNGGTTATGACACTATTGGAACTCCATTTTTCCCTTTGAAAAACACATATGATACTTATATATGCCATAAAATGTGACATCTATAAGCCATAAAATTTCAGATCTTATGNATGTAGAAGTATTTCGTTCTATGGCGTTACTATTGAATATTTTCATATAGAATATAGTAATAATCTATCTTTAAGTTCTCCATGATATAATTAAATTATATAAATAAACTAAATGGACCATTGATTTTGAAGCATCGTTAAAAACTGAAAATGTTCTATTTCAAAGCAAAAGACATCTGTCATAGTTGTAGTGCAGTATTCAGGAGTTTTGGNTAAGGTAGCTTTGTGTTCATCTATGATCTTTGAAGCTTGCAGAGATATTATCTAAGCAAACAAATATAAGAAAAATGAAATTTCAATGTAAATGAGAACAGCAGTGCATAAAGAATTCATTTTTAATGCCATCTACTACAACATAAAACACAAGGGCAACATATTCAAAAGATCTGGGCATTACAGTTAAGGTAACTGTATATTTATTTATTTATTAATTGTAACTGCAAGAAATCCCAAGCTTTTGACAAGGAAGAGGAGAAGCAACAACTATTGGTTCCAAGATCATGTTTCCCCTGTAATTTCAAAACCAGAAGGATACAGCCAGTGCCCTTGGCATGACAACAAAGAGAATAGTCATCAGACATTCACTTCTCTCATAACAATTTCCAAATTCAGGCATTATGTAAATGCCTGTGATCAATGGAAAACAAATGCTAGTCACAAAAGTATTGCCCTCACTCAGGATTGTGGTGCTAGATGGTGTACCAGAAGTGAACCACAGAGACAGAAGAAGCTAAAGCATGCACTCAGGCTTCTTTATGGAAGCCATACTTCCTGTCCCCGAGAGGAAGAATCAGTTTTCATTTAAAGTATTTCAATTATATCTTATAANAGTAGCTTCTTCATACTTTTTCATAAGGGGAAGATACAGTCTCTGCCAGAGTCTATGTTCACCACTGATGGATATTTGCTCCTTACTCTCCATCCATTTCAATCACAGGCCTATCTTCATGTCTTATACACTGTTGCATGAATCACAAGCAAAACACATTGTGTCATACACATACTANATAGAGTACATTGTTATTAAGCAGTGTAACTAAATACAGCATTCTATTGTTTTATATTATACAATGAAAGTAGGATGACAGAGAGACAGAAACAGACAGAGACAAAGTGAGAGACANAGAGACAAAGAGACAGAGACATATATATATTAAACTAGAGAGCTAGACAGACATACATGTATATATGTATATCTATATACACACATATAAACAGACATATATTTTATGTATGTATATATATATATATGCTTATAAAACAAGAGAGAGACAGAGACATGACTTGTTGTGGAATATTATTTATGATGTGTTACATTCATTTATGCTGTGGAATATTTATTTTAATGATGCAAAGATGTGTTGCGTTCTTTTATGTTGCTTTTGTTTAACTCTGTGAAGCTGTGTTACTTTGCCTGCCTGAAACACTTGATTGGTCTAATAAAGAGCTGAATGGCCAATAGCCAGATAAGAGGAAGGTGGGGCTGGCAGGGAGAGAATAAATAGAAGGAGAAAAAGAGAAGAGAAGATGGAGGAGCGAGAAAAGAAGGGGCCAGCCACCCAGCCAGACACAGAATAAGAAGGAAAGAAGAGATATACAAATAATAGAGAAAGGTAAAAGCCCAGAGGAAAAAGGTAGATGGGATGATTTAAGAAACTCTGACTGGAAATAAGACAAGCTAAGGCTGGACATTCATAAGAAAGAATAAGACTCTACGTGATTTATTTGGGAGCTGGGTGGTAGGTCCCCAAAGAGTAAAAGAGCAAAGAGTAAAAACAACCAACTACAGTTGTGTTCCTGGAGAAGTGTATCTTGTTTCTGCATCTAGTCAGAAGACTGGCTGGTACTTAGGCCTTCCTTTATCCAGTACAATATGATTTTCTTTTTACTTCTTTCTTTTTCTTTCTTTCTTTCTTTCTTTCTTTCTTTCTTTCTTTCTTTCTTTCTTTCTTTCTTTCTTTCTTTCTTTTCTTTTTTTCTTTCTTTCTTTCTTTCTTCCTTTTCCCTCAGGTTCTTTTACTTGATGAAGTGAAGAAAATATTTGTTTTTAAAAGATTAGCGCTTCTGGCATAATCCAGTTGAATCCTTTCACTGACTTTTACCAGAGTACGTTTCTAGAGAACATTCTGTATGAATCCCTGGGTTCTTGAATACCTTCCTGTGCCACATATAATCACTGTTCCTCTTTGCTTTTGGCCATCAGCCAACCCATGTGGTATGGTTTTTAATTTGATTTACATTTTGCCAAAGTACTAATTCAGGGGCTTTATGTTTTCTATTAACCATCTTAACCCCTAGTAAAGCCATAATCAGTAATGAGGATACAATTCATATTTGAGAAATTATGCCATATACATGAACTCAGTAATGGAGGCATGAAAAGCTAGTAATTTTTAATTCATTTTAGTGAAAACTAACTTATATCATTTTACCATAGNAGCAATTCACACTCTTATTCTTCAGTGTCCCTGGGAGTCACCAAGAGCAAGCATCTAAACAGTAACTCTAAACTCTGCACATTCTCATATTCCAAGGTTCCAGCCATGACTGTGAAGAATCTTGGCTCATTTTAAACCGTGATCAAGAGGAAGATTTTCTATCTGTTTCTAAAATTATCTCAGCCTTCCTCCTACAAGTGCCTCTGGTTCTTCAATGGCCTCGAGATCTGGGACCTCATGGAAGCCTGGTATTAAGTAACCAGCAGACCATCATAATGGTCATTAGGCTAGATTCAGAAGATGTTGAGTGGTATCATAATTTGGAATAAAAATACTTTAGAAGACCATGTAAGTATGCAGTTCCCAGGAGCTCTCTTTTCAGTTGTCCATTCTGGTTACTGAAATGGTCCTGTTTTTCTGAAGAGCAATTGTTTCTGCCTTTCTTTGATCAATTAAATATTATTACTGGGCTTCTTCACACCAATAGCTTAAAAACATCATTAAAATTAGGATTCCAATTCAATAATGCAGTGCCCTAACTCTATTACTGCTGCCCTACTGAAGTTCATTAATAGAGTAATATTTTAAGTTTTATATATATATTAGAAGTTAACTACTTTAAAATTAAGTGGAATGAGAAAATAATTTGCAATAGGGTACTGAAAATTTATTTATTTTGTAATATAATGTTTATGAGCATCTTCAAAATACCCCATCTTTGGCTTTTATAAAAATAAAAAAAATCATGATCCTTTGGATGGTCTATTTGTGTGTGTGTGTGTGTGTGTGTGTGTGTGTGTGTGTGTGTGTGTAAAATGTGTTAACTCAGCTTATACTGAAATAGTACCAAATTGTCTCATACCTGAGAGGCTGGGAAAGTCAATCAAGAAAAATGTAAATAATCTTCCTTCTTCCATAGCCCTTTTATTAGGACAGCTACCAGAATGTGCCCCCCATAGTTGGCGTGAGTATTCCCACATTAGTTGTATCAATCAGGACATTATCTTAGTTAAATTTTTCTACTCAAGTGATTCTAATTTGTGGCTAATTGGCATGAAAATCAACTATCACAAACCTATTTTGGTCTAGGAATTTCTATACATTTTTATTCTTACAGTTAATTGTGTTAATCTTTTTCTAAAGATTCATTTATTATGTATACAGTGTAATGCCTGCATGTATGCCTGCATGCCAGAAGAAGGCACCAGATCTAATTATATATGGTTGTGAACCACTATGTGGTTGTTAGAAATTGAACTCAGGACCTCTGGAAGAGCAGTCAGTGCTCTTAATCTCTTAGCCATCTCTCCAGCCACCTAATTGTGTTAATCTTAAGGGCTTTTTCTGTAAACATTCAGTGGAATGTAAATATATCTCTTAAGAAGTTAAGTCTAGATAAGTATGTCAGCATTGCAGAAATTTCATACCCAAATTAAAAAAGTATCATAGACAGCTGGCTTATGTGATCAGTTTTATCTACCATAAGTTATGCTATTTTATTGTAATAGCCCTTGACACTTATACCACACTGGATAATACAATAGTCATCAAGATTTGTGTGTACTGTCCTAATAACTTCTTAGGGCTTGTCACAAAACTGACACTCAGGAAGAATGAACTGAAGGTTTATGGGAGCTCTCTGCAAATCACAGCCCCTACTTTTCTACTCATGACAACTTGGCCTTACAGATGAGGACAATTAGCTGTGTGTCCTTAAATTTCATTTTACGAAAATATAGACACAGTTATCTCTAGTTCCCAGTAAATGACAATAATCCATACAGCTTTTCCTTATCCATGTTTCAACATCAAACAGTTATTTTCTCTTGCTGTTAAATAAACTTCATCTTCTAAAACAGTCTCATGGGCATCTCCTTATTCCTTGTATATTCCTAGAATAAAGTAAAANTGTGAAAAGATTCTAGCCTCAAATTATAATCTTCAATTCATAAAGATGATTGTTATATATGTGTGTGACTAGCACNCATATACAATATAGACATACTAGATAGGGAAAAGAAAATCAGGGTTCTGTACAAAATAGTAATTCCCATGTGAAATAGTTCAATGATATAAAGATTCTAAATTTCCTTTGTATGTGTATACATGTATGTGGTATGGGACATCTGTGGAAGGCAGAGGGAAACTTATGGGGAAGTCTATTCTCTTTTTCCATTAGGTAGGCTCTGGGAATGGAACTCAAGTCATTAGCCTTGGTCTTCTGTCATCATCAATATTTTTTGCATAACTGTTTTGTAGGGATAGAGTCAGGAATGTTTCCCAATGTAGCAAATGGGAAGCAGAAGTAGGTGGGTCTCTGTGAGTTTGAGGCCAGCTTGGTCCACATAATGAGTACTAGGCCAGTCATGGCTACATAGTAAGATTCTGCCACAATAAAATAAAAATAAAAATCTAACAATGATATATTGTGTAAATATTGTGAGCTTGTAAATATGGTGGTTTCATGAGTAAATTTTCATATATCAGGATGTTAAAGTATTACACAGTATATATTAGTAGGATTTTATAGAGGTGTGGTTGAAGGGATCAGACTGTTCTAACTAGGGGTTTCCATCAATAGACTATTTCTCTTTTGAAAAGACTGACTGAAGAGAGAACTGCACCAATCAATTCAGTCTGTATAGAAAGCAAATCTTTGGTGGAGAAGTTATTTGAATCCCCTAGACCATAGGAATGGTGATCATCATATTCCATTTATAAATTCATGTCGTAATTGTGAAAAACAAACATGTTAGACAACCTGACATTACAAATTCAGACATTTTACTCTGTTTAAAATTAAACATTTTTTTCCAGAAGAAATATTAATGCCACCAGCTAATAGCTCTTAATTTAAAACACAATCGAGGAGTTTTAAATTTTACTTCAGAGGAGAAAATGTTGCTATGATTTCATGAGAGGAAGCATGTCTACATGTGACCATCTACATGGGCCTGCAGTGTGCTGCGCTGTAGGCAATAAGATGCACAGAGAATAACAAACACTCAGAGGCTCCACACAGGGAAGCTACCTATGTAGGGAGAAGGAGACTGTGGTTGTTGGAAACTGAAGAGAAGTGGGGTTGCAGAGTTGTTCACCAGTAGGTATAAGGGTTCTCTTATTCAGAATGAGTATATTCTAGAGATCTGCTGCCCATCACTGTGCCTAAAAACTAAAAGAAATCTCAGGCATTTTTGTTCTAATAGAAATATAAATATGTAAAATAATTTTTAAATTTAAAACAAAATATTATAAAAGAGAAAGTATTGTGAAGGTATAAGTCATATATATGGNAAATTATTTAAGAATGTAAAGAAAATATGAATATCCTTAATTTAAATAACTGCCAGTTGATAAACTTATTAAATGTCGCTCATTGATCTTTATTTTATCAAGAACAACTGATCTACATTGATATTCTAAATACTAATATTCATTTTAATTCTAGATCATAAAATTATAATTATTATTATTAAAGATAATCTTGGAAACACAGCTTTACTTCATATATCTTTGAAAATTTATAGGAGTAAACTGTTTCTTCCAATGTTTCAGATTATACTTCTGAAATTTGCTTTCTCTGTCCCTGCATGTGAACTCTCTAGCAATGTGTGTGCTAATGTCCAACCATCAGCTAGCATGAACATGTTTTATATGACTTAAAAATAACTCTACTACTTCAAATCATTTTTCTTTAGCTACACTTGTATGCAAAAAATCCCCCAGTTAGTTAATTTGAGTTCCCTATTTTAAACACAAAGGAAGCTGGTTTTGTATGTGTACACTCTTCTCTATTTTCTACTCAGAATCTTTCCCCTACCTCGTGGGAATTCTTTAGAATCAAGCAAAAATCAGCTTTTCTGGGAAACTTTCCTAGACAGCTGCAAACCTCCTAAAGTGTTTTTTTTTTTTTTTTTGGTTTTGTTTCCCGTTGCTATTCTTCCTATTATCCTTTTGTATTTGAGCTTCCAGATGCAAAGGCAGCAATTTTTCTCATGCACATAACATTTAGTAAAACTAATGGTTATTTAGTAAGTGTATCTTCAAACTCCTTGGTGAGCAAGTATTAGTGGATATAATTTAATAATTATCAAAGAGCCAAGAGGTGTCCTAATAAAGGTATGGGATTTTCATTACGTAGCTACATAGCCAGAGTGACTTTTAACACGCATGCACAAAACCAGCTCCAGAAATGACTCTCCTTGCACCTTCACTAGGAATCTTCATGTCCTGTGAAGTTTGCAACATAGGGAGTTTCCTCTTCTAAAACAGAGTTTACAGTGATGGGGCCCCTGGAGTTTTCCTTTTTCTTGCTTAATTTTTACTAACAGTAATTTTGCTGAAAATGCCACTTTCATCATTTTATTCCAGTTAAAAAGTTTGAAATACATCATATTTTGGAGAGATGAATCTAACTCTNATGAACTGTAGGCACAATTTTCATTCTGTCTTCATCACTTTCCTGCAGCACTCCTGTATATAATTAGAACCTTCATGTTTTCTGACCATTTTCTGTACATTGACATTGAAATCTCAGGCATATGTTCTGTCACCTTTAACTTAGACATTTTGTTGTTGTTGTTCTTTTCCCACAGCATTTTTGACTTGCAAGCTATTTTGGCTCTCATTACATAATGGATTTTAGGAGAAATTACATCACACATATGACAAGTTATTCATGATATTTTCCAGTTGTACACATATATGTATGCAAGAGTGGGGAGGAGAGAGAGAGAGATAGAGAGAGCCTCTTTTGTCTATATAGTTTTGCATCTAGATACATATACATGATGCTCCATGTGAGGGAATTCATGCCAGTTATGATAAACATAGGCAGAACTCATGGCTGTGACTATCATAGACCCTGGGTGCAGTGGATGCCTATTGATGTTTTGCTAAATAGTTATGTTGTCAAACTGTCACTAAATATTTATAATTATGTCCATAAATTTGTGGTGTCAAACTTGATTAAAGAAACTTCTTATTGTGTGGATAATGATTAATTCATAGACAGACTGTTCAAAATACTGTGAATAAACTGTGTTAAGCCATAGATGAGATATCTTGATTGGCACCCTATTTCCAGTGTTCAGAGAACACAGTGCAAGAGAAGATGGGTATCTAGAGGGCCTAGTCCAGTCCTATGGGGGCTCCACAGCTTTGGATACTGGAGACAGTTGTTTAGCTTGAATTGTTTGGGGAGCCCCCAGGCAGAGGGATCAGGATCCATCTCTGGTGCATGAGTGGGCTTTTTGGAGCCAAGTGCCTAAGGTGTGACACCTTGCACAGTCTTCGTGCATGGAGGAGGGGCTGGGACCTGCCTCAACTCAATGTACCAGGCTCTGCTGACTCTCCATGGGAGACCTTGACTCGGAGGAGGTGGGGGCTGGGAAGAGGGAGGAGGGGTATCTATTGTTGGCATGTAAAATGAATAGAAAATTTCTTAATAATAAAAAATTTTAAAAAGAATAATAATCAATAAAAAAAGAGAAGACGGGAAGAATGTAAGTGCTGAACAATGGGGAAAAGTACTATAAAATGCTGTCACTGGGACATGGCATGGGTGTTGCTCACAGTAACTCACAGTAGCTATTGGTACTTGCGTTAGACCCATCTTGTGGAAGGGTCTGTCTAGACCTCATTAGCTAGTGAAGGAGCTATTGCCATTAGTTGGCTTCTGGGGAAGGGAGAGACATTTGTCATTTTTCTTTTGAGGATGACCAGTCTCCTAGTGGATTGTCCATTCCTCAGTGGATCACCTCATACCCATGTGCATATGAACAGCCCTAACTGAATTCAGTGAATAATTAAAAAAAAATCAAGGCTATGAAGTTGGGAGGGAGATGTGTTGGGAGATGGGTGGAGGGTTTTGAAGAGAAGGAAGAGGGGCAGATATGACCAAAACATATTGAATATATGTGTGAAAAAATTCAACGATTGAATTAAAAAAGAAAAAATACAAGAGAAAAGGGGAGGGGCTTCAAACAGCTTTTTGAGTAGAAAAAGGGTCTGGTGATGAAGAATTTAGAAACGGATTTGCCTACCTTCAACCTGTTTACCTACTAAAATAATCTGCAGATGTAAAATGTCAGAGGAAGACATTTCACGAGTCATCTCCTAACATTACGTCTGGATGTGTCTTAGCAATACTCCCAGTGGAAGGGGGCTCTGTACAGCAAGGTAGTTGCNTATCAATCCCAGTAACCCTCACATATCTGACTCAGTGTTTCCTGGGTGTTATTAAGCCNGTGAATGCTGCTGATTTGATTGTTCTGGTCCATTATGCTGCAATTAATTGCCATCTTATCCTTTTTTAATACACATTTTTCTAAGGCAAATGGACTCTAGTATACCTTAGCACGGCTTTCTTTGTAAGTGTACCCCTCAGAGTTGATCAAATGTCATAAACTTTAGCTTGATGTTTATTACTGTAAATTTTAAGGGGACATTGCTGTGTTTCCTTAAATACATCATTTTATACATTGAATTTTCTGTCCTGGAGCTCCGATTTCACATGAGGTCAGCTGCACAACAGCACCCCTCAGTCTAACACTGCTTCCCTGTTCTTCTGTCTCTAGATTGATTTTTCTGGGCTTCAACCTGAAACTGCGTAATGAATCATCTTCAACTAGACTGATTTTGCTTCTCCAATCTTGGATTTACATTCATGCTTCTCCAGTAGATCCAGCTTACCTATGTCTATATAACTTTTAATACTCAAACTCCTACTCACTTGATTTTAAAGTTTCCATTTCCTTCAAGAATAAGTCATTGTCTATTAAAATATATTTGCAAACATGGCTGCAGAGATAATACCCATGTGGATTTGTTTGTGCTTACTCATGCAAGTTTTGTCTTTTCTCTTAACTACATGCTACATTCTGGTTTTTATCTTTGGATGAGAGGTTTCTCATCTTTACTTATATGTATAACATTGTTTACATACTATAACTAAATAAGATATATTATGTATGATATAATAATTAATAGCAACTACAATATATAAAGTAAAATACAATGTATTTGAGCATAATGTGAATTGGTTTCTTTCATTTTCCAAAGCATGTAAGTGCTGTTCCCTATGTGACTCTTTGGTGAGAAAGTCACTATTCAGAGTTCTTCTAAAGTGAAGCTGAGCTGGGCAGCAACTGTTAGCACAGTTAACCCCTCTGTTGCTACATCAGGTTGAAAAAGTATAAGGCCTCTTTTGGGTGAGGTGTCTGAAAAAAGTCTAAACATGGGTATGATTAAAAGAAGGCTCAAATACAAGCAATGTAATTGTGGTGGTTTGANTGAGAATGATTCCCATAGGCTCATATATTTGCATTTGGTAAACTGTTGGAAGTGTTAGGAGGTGTGGCCTTGCTGGAAGAGTTGTATCACTGGGGATGTGTAGGCAGAAGTTTCTCTCCACCTGCCTGTTCCCAAATAATCGACTCAGAGGCTTAATATTACTTATAGATGCTTGGTTAGTAGCTCAGGCTTGTTACTAACTAGCTCTTACACTTAAATTAACCCATAATTTTTATCTATGTTTAGTCACGTGGCTTGGTACCTTTTCTCAGTGCAGCATTCTCATCTTCCTTCCTCTGAAGCTGACNGGCGACTCCTGACTCTCCCTTTCCTCTTCCCAGCATTCTTAGTTTGGTTGCCCCGCCTATACTTCCTGCCTAGCTACTGGCCAATTAGCATTTTATTAAACTGATTCGTGACAAATCTTTACAGTGCACTAGAGCATTATCCCCCAGCAGGGATGGGCTTTGAAGTTTCTAAAGCCCATACCAGGCCCTGTGTCTATCTACCTGCTCCCTGTGGACCAGATTGTAAAGCTCTCAGGTACTGAACCAATGTGATGCCTGTCTGCTTCCTGTCATGATGACAATGTACTACTCTGAATTTCTAAGCAAGCCCCCATTTCAACACTTTCTCTTATAAGATTTGCCTTGGTCAAGGCATCTCTTCACAGCAATAGAACAGTAACCAAGACAATAACCCAATGATGATTTTTAAAACAAAGAAATGGACAGATGTCACAGAATCCACTCTAGTACAAGAATAGTTAACCAGGGCTGAAGTCGGTAGGTTAAAAATGGGAGATATACATTATCTGTTGGTATTTTAGTTGCTATTTTCTTGTAGAAAACAATCAATGGGGGCTGATATATATTGTAATATACATGATAAATATATAATTATGGAAATGAGAACATATTATATATGTATATATATGATGAATTAACAGTCTTACCCATATGAGAATCTGAGGGCTGTAAACTTAGGCAGAATAGGGAGACCCTCTTTTTTATTCTGTCAAAGTCTCAATTTAACCTACATTATGCTGTCTAATTAACTTTCACTAAACTCAATTGACTATAATTACTAATTGTCTCTGAAGAATACTATTACAGCAACATCTAGACTATTATTTGACCAAACAACTGGTTTTTATAATCTGGAAACATTGACACATACAATTAACCAGTACAGCTGCAAAGTCAATTTGAATTCTATGCCAGGAGTAACATCCAGCAAGAGGGAAATGTGATGAATTTGTAAGTGGCTTTCTTTATGGTATCATGAGGGATAATCACATAGTATAAAGTTTGTCACACAAGGAATTTGGTACAGTGGGGCATCCTGATGCCAACACACAGCATTGTGATGCNTAAGTCAGCATCACAATGTCACAGTTCAGCATTGAGATGGCACAAGCTAGCAATGTGATCTCACTTCAGGTGTGTGATGCTANAGTTTAGAATTGTGATACCACAGCTCGGTATTGATATGACATAGTGGAACATTGTGATATCAGAATGGCATGTTATTATAGCACAAAGTACACTGTCATGGCACAATGAGTCATTGTAATGTTACTATTATCATGATGATGTACATCATCATGTTCACAAGTTTTAACCTAGTTGTTTTATCTTGAGAATTTTATATGTGTACACAACGAAATATGATCATATTTATCCCCCATTTCCTTCTTTCAATTCTTCCTATATCTCCTTTAATAGGTTCCCCCACCCAACTTCATCTTTTGTTTGTTTTTTTATTTATTGCATAATAAACAAAGCTCATTAGTGATGCCAGAAAATGTGCTTGTATGTGGAGCCTTCTACTGGACATGGGATTCCTCCCCATTTTGCTCCTGGTCATGGTATTTGATCATNACAATAGAAAGTCTAACTTCNCATCTCTCTTCCACCCCTTATTCCAGAGGTCCTTCCAACTTAAACCTTTCCACTTTCAGTATTCAACCTCCCTATTTTTATATTACCTATCACCTACTCTGTCCCTTCCTTAAGGTACCCCACTACAGCCTCTTTCAAGTTCCCTGGCTTCTACTGGTGTTTCAAGTTAAACACACACAACAAAATATTTGAAGGAAGGATCCACATATGGGAGAAAATATAAAATTTGTCTTTCTGGGCCTTAGTTACATTTTCCATTTCAGAAGACTCACCATCATAAAAAACAGTGAAGGATACATACACATGAAATTGTCAAAGAAAAAATCAATAAAAGTGATATTAAAACAGTGAAGCACATGATTAAATCACATTACTTTTGTTTTTGTTTCTCTTTGTATATGTTTATTGCATTTTTATAAAATATTTTAATTTGAAAATTTTCCCTATGGAATTATTGAGAAATTATGATGGCATGCCTCTTTTCAGTGATATTTGGATTTTTCTGCAGCACTGGTACTCACTATTCATTTTTTTTGAGCATGTGTAGCTGAAGTAATCTTTGAACTTTGGAGAATTGTTCTAAGCCTTGGTGGGTGTTTTTATGACTATGTGATCTTTCCTGACATCCTTTGGCTTATGCTGTATTTCTACCAAATGTTTTTATTTATGTATTAAGATAAATATTCTTCCAGGGTTCAATTGCTATAAAGCTCAAGAACATCAAGATTAATTTTTAAAAATGTAACTGACTTTACATCCTCATTTGCAGTTGTGCAATGAGAAATATTCTTAGTATTTCAAACTACTGGAAGCAATGTCTTCTTTGGAAGCATATATAAGTATATACCTTTTACCTAAAATCCTAAAAGTCTATTCTCCTAAAGTCTAGNATAGAACAATAACAATCATTCCTAGTCTTCAGTTTTACGGTTATCAAAATTATATGGTGACAAAATTCCAGCCATCCTCATATTTGCATCATGAATTCCTTCTTGTTTTATAATCAGAGTCATTAAAAGTAGTCTATTTTTTTCTT